>PISX010011117.1:0-66879 GCA_004024625.1 Mellivora capensis
ATAAAATACTAAAAGGGTGGCAAAGACCCTAGGAAAATGCCCTTTAAAGAAAAAATTGAATTAACTGCAAGACTAAAGAATCATGGGGAGAAAGCCATGAATTCCGTGCTTTGCTTTCTTCTCCTCTGGAGTTCCGCTGCTCTCCTTGTTAAGTGAACTTGGTCTTGGCTGGATTTCTTTTGATCTTCTGGGGGAGGGGTTTGTTGTAGTGATTCTCAAGTGTCTTTGCCCGAGGCAGAGCTGCACCACCCTTACCAGGGGCCAAGCTAAGTAATCTGCTTGGTTTCGCTTTCGGGAGCTTTTGTTCCCTGAGCGCTCTCCGTAGAGTCCGGAGGACGGGAATGAAAATGGCGGCCTCCCAGTCTCCGGCCCGGAAGAGCTGAGATTTCAGGGCTCCACTCCTCAGAGCAAAGCCCTGGCTACTCCCATCTCTCTCGCCTCTGGCCGTGCTCTGAACTCACCCAGCCTGCGACCGGTTCAAGGTAACCCTGAGCTGAGAGCTCACTCCTTGGCTCTGTCTCTGTGGCTGGCTTCCCGCTCCGATACCTGCTAGCTCTGCGACACTCAGACACCCCCGATCCTTCTGTGGCCCTGCAGGACCTCGGGCCATGCTGACCCCCTGTGGGCTTCACCCCAGTTTAGCTTCTGGAGCTATGTCCCTCCATGGAGCAGACTTTTAAAAGTCCCGATTTAGTGCTCCATTGCTCCGCCACTTGCTGGGAGCCAGCCCCTCACCTGCGGTCTATCCTCCTGTCACTTTCGATTCACTTCTCTGCCAGTCCTACCTTCCAGAAAGTGGCCGATTTTCTGTTTCCAGAATTGCTGTTCTTCCTCTCTTTGATCTCCCATTGGATTTGTAGGTGTTCGCAGTGGTTTGATAAGCTATCTAGCTGATCTCCTGCTACCTGATGTCGTCTCAGCTGCTACTTCTCCACCATCTTGACTGCTGTAACCTCCATTCTTAATATTATTGTTTGTCCCTATACTTCATGACTATGAAGTGCTCTGGGATAACTTTCTCTGTGTTTACTTTGCCTTGGATTTGTTGAGTTGTATGAACTATAAGGATTTTATTTATTAATTTATTTGAGTGAGAGCTAAAGAGAGAAAGAGTGAGCACAAGCACTGGCAGAGGGAGAGGGAGAAGCAGACTCCCCGCTGGGCAGGGAGCCCCAAGTGGGGTTCAATCCTGGGACCATGTCCTGAACCAAAGGCAGATGCTTAAATGACTGAGCCACCCAGGAGTCCATTTTTTTCTTTTAATCTTTAAAACGTATTTATAAATGCTACATGGAAGGCTTTAGCTAGTAAATCCAACACCTGGGCCAACTCAGGGTCAGCTTCTATTGGCTGCCTTTTTTGGCAAGTATGGGTCACAATTTCCTGCCTTTCTGGACATTTTATAAATTTTCGGTTGAAAATTGGCATTGTAGATAATATGGCATAGCTACTCACAGCTCTGGTTTGTTCTTCCAGGAATTATTGGAATTATATTTTACTATGCAGTTAACTTGCCTGGATTCAACCAAAACTAGCTACCAGCTATGGTACATAGCCTGTAGCTTCTTACGACTTCTTTTTTAGCCTGAACCCTGTAAGACTCCCTGTTGCTACGAAATTCTCCGATAAGCCAAAAATCGGGACAGGGAAAAGGCTCATGCTCTATGATTTCTTGTTTTTGGGACTCTTCCCTATTTTCCAGTGGCTCTACTGCCTTAGAGTTCTAGATCATGATACTTCTGATCCATCCAGCTTTAGCTTTCTGTCACCTGTGTGCACAGTTGAAAACTGCACTCAGTTAAGAAAAGCTCCCAATTCACAGATCTAGATATATATACTTATATATTTCAGATTTCGCTCTAACATCTGCTTAATTTTCATCAAGCCTTGTGTCTATACATATGTGGCTCAGCAGTCAACCATGGATTTGGACAGTTTATGGCCTGAATTTGTGTCTTTTTGGAAGAGCTTTGTGCTGCTAGAGTTTTCCTTTAAATTTCTAGCCGCTTTCAGTCCCAAACTCTGATCTTGATTTCATTACCTATAGTGTAAAACTGTAGTGTATTCCAACCATCTTCCACAGCCATATCAGCTTGAGTTGGAACCTCACCCTGGGACCAAAAGCTGCAAATGCAATTCTTACACATTCCTGTTACAGGCTTTCCAAACTCTGCTGGTCACAGGTTTCTATTTATTTTTCAATGTCTTCCAGTGTCTTCATATATAGATTTTTTAATTCAGAATTTTAGTTATCTGCAACTATTTTACCCCTTGTATTAACTACATTCTTTTTTGATCTACTATTTATCACACATCTAATATATGAAAAAACATGTACTAATAAGTTACATGAGATAAACTTACCTAGCACAATAATCCCATTAGACCTTTATGATAAGAATGAGATCAAACAGGTGTATTATCTCACCCAAGGTCATTTAATTAATAAGTCTAGGATTAGGAATTTAACCCAGAACTCTCTGAGTCCAGCATTATTTAGTTAATACATTCCTTATAATCAAATGATAATGGTAATTGTTTAATGCTTTCTTATTATGTACCTGGCAGAGTATCAGGAGCTTAGGGAAATTCATTAATTCAGATTAACACATTTATTCCTCACAATAAGCCAATGAAATGAATACTATTGTCAACTCATTTGCAGATGAGAAAATTTAGCCACTTGTCTGAAGTCATACTGCTATTAAGTGCTAAAGCTCAGATTCAAATGTAGGGAATCTCGCTATATACTCAAGAACAAATTAGACTTGGAGCCTAAGTGCATCCCATAATTGAAACAAGATAAACTAGATATGCCTAAAAATATAATTGGCTGTAACTTTTTATACTATAAATTATTATAAAAATGACATCTGTCCTATAGCATTAAGAAATTGACATTAAAATCAAGAATATTATAAAATAACAATGCTATTAATTTTCATCAAGCTATTAATACACTGATATTAATATCAATTGACAGACTTTTCAAAATCTTTATAATTCATTCATTTAAAGAAATATACTTTAAAATGTGGACTAGGGGTGTCTGGGTGGCTCAGTCAGTTAAGCATCCGTCCGACTCATGATTGCAGCTTAGGTCATGATCTCAGAGTTGTGAGATCAAGCCTTGAATCAGGCTCAATACTGTGTGTAAATTTTGCTTAAGATTCTCTCTCTCCCTCTTCCCCTGCCCCTCCCCACACCCTCTTCTAAAGAAAAGTGGGCTTAAATAAAGACGTTTTGAAATCTATAACAGGTGAAACTTTTTTTAAAAATGGCTTTATTTTAATGCTAAATGATATGCTTTTATAAAATCTGAAAACTTTTTTCTAAATTAATTGTGTACCAAAAATATCAATTATTTAAACGTTGCTTTTGTATATTGTTTTTCCAAACACAAGCACCACTCCAATCATCACTATTACCACTATAGCATTACTTTTAAAACCTATTTTTAGCCAGAATTTCCACATTCCTTTTCAGTTGGATACTTAAATTCCAGTATTAGTCATGAGTCACAATGACAATATATTTACAAATGACTACAATACAATACAAATACATACAAATGATAATAAAATTAAAAATTATTATTGTCATGTAACTCAACAATTTGATTTAAAAAATAAACTTCAGTCCCTTTTAAGAAAGCTAATTTTTAGGTGGGAAAGCCACATGAAATTAACTTTTCAAGAGGTAGTAGTTTATGTAAATCAGGTACTAGGGAAGTGACAATTTAAGTGACAACTTGAGGTGATTGCTAAATTTTAGATCTCCGAGAATAGACTCTTCTATTCAGATAAGTTTAGACTCCCGCAGGTGAGTAATCTGTTTCAGGTAACTATTTTCCTAATGTACACATAAAAACAAATCTCATCTGTGGCTTCCCCAAAATGACATAATCACCTTTTCCTTTGTTCTACCTGAGCCCATGAGGCAGACTGTGATCAGATTATTTTCATGGTTACCAAGTGCTTTTGATTTCCAACAAGTAAATGACTAAGGAAACTAGCAAGAGAAATACAAAGAATTATAACACACTGGGAAAGTATTAGTTAAGCTTCTTGGCCCTGTAGGCTCCAGTACAAAATCAAAGCAGACAATCCTCTGAAGAAATCAACTCCAGTCAACACATACTCTAAGTAAATCCAAATCAGATTGATAAGAGCATTTACTCCAAGCAGAGTAGCTCTAACTTCTCATTTTGTAACATGACATTTAAAAGGCAGTAAAATGGGTGCCCCTGGGTGGTTTAGTCAGTTGAGCATCCTACCCTAGATTTTCAGCTCAGGTCATAATCTCAGGGTCATGAGATGAGTCCAGCCAAGAGTATAGTTGTCCCTCTCCCTTCCCTCCCTTCCCACCTCACACATGCAGGTGTATGCCCACTCCTGCTCTCTCTTTCAAATAAATAAATAATTAAAATGTTTTTTTTAAAGGCAATAAAATGGATAAGCCCTTAAATTGTAAGATAGCTGAAATTATTTTGACTCTTTTTGTTTCATTTTCTGCCACATATTCTTGAAAAAGTAAGTGCTAAAAAAAATATCTAACAATATGTATTTTTCAAAAAGAAAGGAAGAAAGAAAGAAAGCTAGACACACTCCAGGTTTTTTTCCCCCATCCATCCAAAAAAATCTAATTGAAAACTTTCAGTTGCAACATTCATAAAGGAATCATAAAAATTGTCCTTCAATCCAATTACCTCCCCTTTCCTACAGTGTCTTAATCTCCAAGATTTCAGCTCATCTCACCAGCCCAAGGCCGTTGATATTGATAAAACAACAAACAAATTACTCCTTCCAGGAGTAACTGCATTTCATTAACAGACTTGAAGGTCCTTCTAGATTCAAAGAAACAAATCTCAGATAGTGTAGACACTATGTCACAACAGTGAGTAAAATATCTTTTCTGGGAGGAGAACATCCAAACACACGATGTGGGTGCCACTCTCTTGGTCATTAGCCTAGCCAACACAGGACCTACGGGTAAAATCTCATTTTGCTTTGGGCCTATTTGTCCCTTTACTCTTGATCAAAGGAGAAAAATCTTGAGAACTTTGACTATTTCTGAAACAGAATATAAACAAAAGAAGAAGGAAAGGAAGAACAGAGAAACAGTTGATGGTTGAAATGAGACACTGCAACATACTGCCGAAACAAAGTAAGCTGCTAAATTGGAATTACAAAATCCCACAGACAACATTTACAGTAGCACTCTAATAAACAAAAGTCACATTAGCTGCTTTGTCACCAGCATGTTACCAGATGCTCAATTTTCATCTCATTATATTTCAAGAGATATAAGTGAAAATATTTCACTCACTTAAAAATGGAAGTCAGTAGGGAAATCCTCCTAGTTGGCTTCATATATTTTCATATATTTTATAACCAGCTCTGCTATAATAAAACTATTCTACAAAATAATTAATATCTTTCTACCTATACTATATATACTTTCATTACTATTCGTTGATTAGTAATATCACAAACTCAATCTCAGTTTGATTAACATTTTTCTCAAGGATTAACTCAACTGAAAGAAATGTAGAAATTCAGTTCTTGACATTGATCTAAAATTCTGTTTACATAACTTGTAGGTAAAGAAATGGCAGCATAGCCCAGAATGAAGTATATAAAAGCACCATACGAAGTCTTTTTTTTTAAGATTTTATTTATTTATTCGACAGAGAGAGATCACAAGTAGGCAGAGAGGAAGGCAGAGAGAGAGAGAGGGGAAGAAGCAGGCCCCTCGCTGAGCAGAGAGCCCGACGCGGGACTCGATCCCAGGACCCCGAAATCATGACCCAAGCCAAAGGCTGAGGCCCAACCCACTGAGCCACCCAGGCGCCCCCAGACAAAGTCTTAAAACAACTCTTTCCTGCCCGCCTACTTGCTGGGTCACCAGACTTTCATCAGCTTTTAAGTGAGTAAGACACCACGTAACCCTACATACAAGGTATCTGAGGATGAATAATGTGTGCTCTCAACTGCTCTGAAACCCTGAAAGAGAGAGCCTCCAATTCAGTAAAAATCAGTTTGGGTGGATTTCCTTTTTCATTTTTTTTTTAACTTTTCATTTGTTTTCTTTATCAACGGAGGGGTAACCCAAGGTTCTTTTTATCCTTCCTTACCAAATATGGCAAAGTCATTCACACCAAAGCTAAAATGTAAAACTTTACCCACAAGCACAGCCCTTTGTTTTTTTTAAAGATTTTATTTATTTATTTGATGGAGAGGGAGAGATCACAAGTAGGCAGAGGCAGGTGTTGGGGGGTGGGGAGGGAAGCAGGCTCCCTGCTGAGCAGGGAGTCTGATGCGGGCCTTGATCCCAGGACCCTGAGATCATGACCTGGGCCAAAGGCAGACACTTAACCATCTGTGCCAACCAGGCACCCCCATCACAGCCCTAAAATAGGCATAACTTCATTGAATTACCCTGAGATGGAATTTCATAGACAGAAGAATTTCAGCCATGACTAATATATTTAGCAAAAAACACTTGGAATGATGGTCTGAAACAAAAGTAGCCACAGAAAATTATTAATTTAATTCTTACATGGGTCACTCAAGTTCAAAGAATTGAAAAATGTATCAGTTATCTAAAAAGTCATTGTTCTACATGAATTTAGAAACAGCTAATCATAATAGCACACAGCTTCTACTCCCAGAGGGCATGGCCAGTGGAAAGAAAAACAGAATTCATTGAACATCTATGGATCCTCCTTTTTAAAAAAGCAGCTTTGAATGGCTATCTAAGGGAATATTATTTTAAAATATCATTTTAAAAAGGAGAGCATTTGAATAAAAACACATATCAGATTTCATTTTATTTGTGAATTTTGAATTTTTGCCTTATCATAATGTCTTTCAAAGGGAAATCAGTAGCCACTGTCATCCTCAAGTAAAGATTTCCTCTAGACTCCTCAATGAGGAAGTTTCTAGATACCCCAGCAGGACTAACAATTAAGATTTCCTATCTGGTGGTAAAAATGGAGACGGTTAAGGATAGGAACGGGAGATAAATTTATGAGCTTAAACAATCTCAGTGAATATAACTATAAATTGGTTCTCAGAGTTTACAATTCTCTCCACACTACAGGTTTATCAATTTAACTCATACCCAGACAGATGATAAGCTACTTTTTACTTATATAATTATTTACAACGATGCATATGACCTAGAAGTAACTCAACAAGAATCTCTGGCATTTGAGTAGAGTTAGTAGCCCGTGTGTGAATTAATGGTGCATCCACAAGTAATGTAGTACTACCAAGAAAGCATTTTCAATACAAAATGTTGCATCAGAGTCTTTAAGTCTTTGATGTTTTAACTCAAGAGCTGAAATTAAGATGTTTGTGTATGTATGAATAATCGTGCCATGGTCATTTTTATAAATTGATTTGCTCTCCTTCCCTCCCCCAGCCAGCCCGGCCTAAATAGCCTAATATATTCATTTAATTTGGAAATGTATTTTGGCAAAAAGCTCTCCCCACCCACCCAACTCATAACAAAGTCCCAAGGTGAATCCATTTAGAAATCAGACCTACGAGGAAAGATGATTTTATCTGCCAGGGCAATGCTCTGTGCTATTGTTTATACCTTTTTGCTGATAGTTACCTTGGATGGCCTCTGGGGAAATAAGATAAGATTAATCTTGCATGATGAAACGCTGACATAGAATTGTAGAATTATTCAGTGATACCTTAGAGAACATCCATCTTAACTTTCAGATAAATAGACATTCTGCTCCTACAGTAATGAATAGTAATAGCTTTTAAAGAGATAATGAAACACAAGGTATCAAGGTTTTATTTCGATCAACGCTAAAAATAGTTATATAGACATTATCCCCATTTTCAATATCTGGGGAATGTAACCAGTGTTCACCTCCTAGAGGTAGAAAGATCACCCCCCAAGATGAAGGAATCTAGAAAGACCTCAAGGCACTTGATTGCAAGACTGATGAATCATAATTTTAGACAAGAGCTTTTGAGAGCAGCTAGGGGGAAGAGATTCCTTACGTACAGAGGAAGGTCCATCAGAATAACAGCACACCTGTCCACAGAAACCTGGCAAGCCAGAAAGGACTGGCAAGACATATTCAGGGCACTAAATGAGAAGAATATGCAGCCAAGTATACTTTATCTGGCAAGGTTGACATTCAAAATGGATGGAGAGATAAAGAGCTTCCAAGACTGGCAAGGTTTAAAAGAGTATGTGACCACCAACCCGGCACTACAAGAAATATTAAGGAAGGTTCTATAAAAGAAGAAAGAACACAGGAGTGTCATACAACAGAAATTTACAGAGACAATCTATAGAAACAAGGACTTCACAGGCAACATGATGTCAATAAAAACATCTTTCAATAATCACTCTCAATGTGAATGGCCTAAATGCTCCCATAAAACAGCACAAGGTTGCAGATTGGATAAAACGACAGGATCCATCCATATGTTGTCTACAAGATACCCATTGGGAACCTAAGGATACATCCAGACTGAAAGTGAAGGGATAGAGAAGCACCTTTAATGCCAATGGACCTCAAAGGAAATCTGGGGTAACGATTCTCATATCAGATAAATTAGATTTTAAACTAAAGACTATAGTCAGAGATGAAGGACACTACATCTTTCTTAAAGGGTCTATCCACCAAGAACATCTAATGATTGTAAATATTTATGCCCCTAATACGGGAACAGCCAACTACAAAAGACAACAGTTAATCAAGATAAAGAGTCATATTGATATGAATACACTAATAGTAGGGAATCGTAACATGCCACTCTCAGTAATAGACAGATCATCCAAGCAGAAAATCAATAAAGAAAAAAGAGTATTGAATGACACATTGGACCAGATGGACTCCATAGATATATACAGAACATTCCACCCTAAAACAACAGAATATTCATTCTTCTCGAGCACACATGGAAGTTTCTCCAGAATAGACCACATACTGGGTCACAAATCAGGGCTCAACTGATACCAGAAGATTGAGATTATTCCCTGCATATTCTCAGACCACAATGCTTTGAAACTGGAACTCAACCACAAGAAAAGGTTTGGAAGGAATTCAAGCACTCGGAAGATAAAGACCACCCTGCTTAAGAATGTTTGGATTAACCAGGGAATTAAAGAAGAACTTAAACAATTCATGGAAACCAATGAGAATGAGGACACTTAGGTCCAAAACCTATGGGATATGGCAAGGGCAGTCGTAAGGGGGAAGTACATAGCCATCCAAGCCTCCCTCAAAAAAATTGAAAAATCCAGAATACACCAGCTCTCCTTACACCTTAAAGAACTGGAAAATCAACAACAAGTTAAGCCAACCCCACACACAAGAAGGGAAATAATCAAGATTAGAGCAGAGATCAATGAGATAGAAACTAGGGATACAGTAGAACACATCAACGAAACTAGAAGCTGGTTTTTTGAAAGAATCAATAAGATTGATAAACCATTGGTCAAACTAATCCAAAAGAAAAGAGAGAAGAACCCAACTTAATAAAATTATGAATGAAAAGGGAGAGATCATGACTAATGCCAAGGAAATATAAACAATCATCAGAAATTATTATCAACATTTTCAGTATCTTCGCCGCTATGGTTTTATGTCTTATTAGTTCATTTTTTTCCTTTTTTCTTTTTTTTCTTTGGCTACTACAGAACAATTAAGACACTTATTTCCTTTTTATGAAAAAACACAATGACTTTGTAGTATACAAACATCTTTAATATTCATTTCTTCTTTCTTATCACCTTCAATTTCAGACCCCCTCCTCTGTCCCAATGCTAAAATGATCAAACCATGACCACAGAGCCTGAGAAAAATATTCAAGGAACTGGAGACTCCATGGATATTTTCCTCCTTTTGTGCAGATTCCTAATTCTCCATGGAAACAGTTTAGTCTTTTTTCAACAAAGATTCATTGACCTATGATAATGTAAACATACTTTGCCATGAATAGAATTTTGCCTAAAATTTTTGTGTACATTCAAAGTCTGTCATCTGACTACATCCATAAAGTGCCCCAGAGCTGAGAATATCTCAAATGTTTCTGAAGTAAAATATTTGGTAACATTTAGGCACTCATAGACTGAATATCCTGTATCACTAAGGTAGTCTAATAAGTCATTGCCTACTACAGAGAAATGTATAAGTTTCAAAAAAAATATGAAGAAACAAGATATAAATCTATGGCAAAAGTACTCCAGTGTATGTTTTTCTTCAATGAACAACTATGTATTGAGATTCAACCAAATGCAAAGCTTTTTGCTAGAAACCATGTGCAGAAGAAGGGCGATGTCAGAAAGGTTGAAAATATGTATTACAACATTCTAAAATTCCAAAAGAATTTACAACAGTGGGTATTATGGAGGGCACGTATTGCATGGAGCACTGGGTGTGGTGCATAAACAATGAATGCTGGAACACTGAAAAGAAATAAAATAAAATAAAATGGAAAAAAAAGAATTTACAATGGGGGTTAAAGTGAATGAAAGATTTATTAATGTAAGGCAATATTATTTAGTGAATAAGAATATACATTTGAGGGGCACCTGGGTGGCTCAGTGGGTTAAAGCCTCTGCCTTCGGCTCAGGTCATGATCCCAGGGTCCTGGGATGGAGCCCCACATCGGGCTCTCTGCTCAGCAGGGAGTCTGCTTCTCCCTCTCTCTCTGCCTGCCTCTCTGCCTACTTGTGATCTCTACCAAATAAATAAATAAAATCTTAAAGAAAAAAAAAGAATAAAAATTTGAATCCAGCTTTCACCAATTTTAGCTGGTGACCATTTAAATTCTCTGGGATATGTCTTCATCTGCAAAATGAGGATAAGAGTAGTACTTTCCCATGAGGTTTGAGGATTCAGTAAGAAAATGCTCAACACTTAGTAAGCACTCAGTAAACGTTACCTATTGTTATTAGGTGCCAAATGAGTAATACAGAGAGAAGCCAAAGAACTTGGAAATGGAGCAGATAAAACAGAACTTCAAACTGAAAAGATGGTTAGGATATGAATGGGCAGAGAAGACTGGGGGAGTATTACAGTCTGGTGGAATGGACTAAGGGACGAAGGACAGACGTCATGCTTGCTGGACCAGTCTAACTAGAGTAGAAGGTATAGGCTGAAGTTTACGAGGATGTAATATGGGAAAAGAAAGTAGAGGTTGAATATGAGTCACTTTGAATAAGACACAAAATAATCTGCACTTTATCAATAATGGAGTAATTAGAGGTTGCTGAATGCATATTTATCAAAAATATTCACATAAATTTATGGAATTTAGCTTTTGATGGCAAACTTCCAAGAATAAAATCCAAGATGGTAATTGCAGTAACTGACTCATTTAGAAGCATATTTCAACTTTCTAAAGTGTGCATCACATGTGTGCCTCTGCCCTGTCATATTTCACTTTCAGATAGATGTACAGGGCTCTTTGACTTTCAGTGTAAAATGGGATAGTTAATCTATTTTTACCTAAGATGCTTAATGTATTTAGCCTCCTGAGGTCTCTAAGAAGAGAATAATACAATGGTAAACAGAAGTTGCTTAAAGAGTCAACTGTGTGTCTGGTCTTGAAAAAAAGTCTGCAGTATTACATCACTCTGACAAGCCAGCTATTCACCAGATCTCATTATGAGATAAGCATGCCAAATTAAGTTTCATAACACTTAACTCAAAGTGATTTTAGGGCATACCAAAGATTCTTATATATTTTATGTCTTCTCAAACATTAAAAATAAAAATAAATTAACGAAAGATTTTGCTTTAAAATTCAGGTACTCTTAAAAATTTCAAATCCAAAGCCAAACACGGGCTTCCATGTATTTCATTTAAGATGAAATATTCTTTTTGTCTGTGATTAACTGAAAAATATTAAAGTAGGGCATATATGTTCTTCTATAGATATCATACTTAGATAAATGGGTAATTTTTGGTTTTGGTAGAAATTCCTCTATTATCCTAGAATACAAGTTTAGTAGTACCCGTGGAGGATTCTCTGGGATTCTCCCTGACCTGCATTCCTTATTTTCTCTTCCTTCAGTATAGATATGGTTCAGGGCCACACGGAAAAACTGATATAAAAACATATCTAAATATAGCTATATGAAGGAATTTATCTTCTTTTACCAGTGAAAAGAGTTCTCAAATTCAGTGACCACTGTCTTACTGCTGGGAATTATAATACCAAAAGTTGGAAGTGGTCAGAGATAAACTGTAGAGAAAATATTTCGGGGGTTGAGTTTTCGGTTTTTGTTTTTTGGTTTTAATACCTCAAATTTCACATGTCAACCTTCTGAAAGAATAAAACTGCCTTTAACGGTATCCTAGGTCTTTAATGCAGTGGGCTTTGTACTCAGAATTCATATTTCTATACCTTTCTTTCAATCCGTTCTAGTTACTCAAGTCTATAAATTAACTGAAGTTAATCTGATGAATTAAATAATACCCATAAGATTCAAATGTATGATAGCAACATAAGTTACATCTTGGAAAGGGACTGAGGGATCTATATTTTAACAAGTATGTTTTCAGACAAACTGCTTTAACCATTAAAAAAAGAATTTAATTGCTGACTCTAAAAACCAGTAGAGTCCTTGGGAAGACATACTTTCTAGCAGAATCTTTTCAAATCCAATCATTCATATGACACAGTCATTCTATCAGTAAAGTCAGCCCTGGCTGAGGATAAAGGAAGACTAACCCTACTGTCCAATCAAGCACCACGTAAAGGGTCAACATCACCAGTTCCTCTACTCTAGGACCTCTAAACATAGCGTACTGGTCCATATAGGAAAGACCTCTGGTCTTACTCTGGTTCCACAACCATTTACTCAGTAGTCAAGAACTATAAATAAATCACTGTGTGAGCTAACATGGGGCAGCTGTTCTCAGCCCAGCTGCCTAGCGACCCAGTGACCCGCAGCAGCGAATAGTGGGAAAGGGTCAGAGTTGTGATTAGTGCAGAAGCAATTGCTCATCCCTGGAAACTTACTTTGAGTTCTTCATCTCGATGACCCAATTCTCAGCAATGCCGGGCATGTCTTTGTGTGAACAGGTGCGGCTGTGCAACGAAGGTTCGGTGCCACTGACTGCCAAGGTAAGTAGCCCACCCTCTGCGAGTGCACAGCAACTGACGTTCCCAAGTGTCTCTCCACCAGCCAAAGAGCGTAATCGTGAACTTCAGCAGCACGGGAATTTGGAAAGAGGCTTCACAGAGGTCATCCCAATAGCCCCAATCTTAAAACAATTGAAAACAGTATAAAATAGTGCTAGGTTAAAAACTTCCTGAGGGCAACAATTATGTTTTCTAATCCACTGTAACATTCAGCACAACTTCTGATGTCTAATGTTGATTGAACAAGTAAGCGAAACAATTGAAGAGACTGGGAAAGGAGGACTCTTTGAGAGCAGTGGACTAACTGCGTCATGAACTGTGCATTGGTCTAGCATCAGGAACATTTACGCAGCTGAGATCGTCCAAGGCAGCTCAATGGACGGAACAGAGAAAGGGCAACTGATTGGAGTTTGGAGAAAAGATGACCGGGAAACTTCAGGCGCCTCCCTTCTCATCCCACTAACCCCTACCGGTTGCCCTGAGGCACCCCCTGAAACCTACAGAGTTGCTCAGAGCACAGCTGAAACACAGCACATGGAACTTCAAATTCTATAACTGCCAGGAGAAAATTTACCTGCTTTATCATTGCAATTCTAGCACATGCCATAGATTCAAACACATAATAAGTGTGCTCAGTTTATAGAATGAATGAACTAATGTAGAATTCTAACACTTAAATAAACTGCTCAAGGAATTGGGTTTAATTTTTAAAAGACTTACTAGTGACCAACATATTCATCCTAGGAGTCATATGAAATTGCCTTTAAAAATTAAAAAAGTCTAAAAGGATGAATACCCAACTTTTGTATCAACATGGACGGGACTGGAAGAGATTATGTTGAGTGAAATAAGTCAAGCAGAGAGAGTCAATTATCATATGGTTTCACTTATTTGCGGAGCATAACAAATAACAAGGAGGACATAAGGAGATGGAGAGGAGAAGGGAGATGAGGGAAATTGGAAGGGGAGATGAACCACGAGAGACTAAGGACTCTGAAAAACAATCTGAGGGTTTTGAAGGGGCGGGGGGTGAGAGGTTGGGGGAGCCAGGTGGTGGGTATTATGGAGGGCACGGATTGCATGGAGCACTGGGTATGGTGCATAAACAATGAATCCTGTTACACTGAAAAGAAATTTTTTTAAAAGTCTAAAATATTTTAAAAGTCTAAGCAAAAAATTCCTCACATATATATTTGGAGAAGTTTTATAGTAAATTGAACACAGTCATTGCTTGTAGGACTTCAAGTACAAAAAATACATACACACACATATATATATAAATACATAAATAAAATGAACAAACTCCATTTCAGAAGCAGCTATGCCATTGTGTTTGAGTAGAATGAATATTTGGATTCACCTCCAAACTCATTAATGTTCATTGCTACCTTGAGATTGAGCTGTGCATTAATTATTCATTAAGAGAATTATCTTCCTCTGGTCACTGACTAGAGCTGCTGAAGTGAGTGATTCACTCCTGATCTAGTTTGGCTCTAATTTCATATTGCCCTGGTACTACTCAACATTAATCTTCAAGTTACGGGTTACAGGATGTTTTTCCTAACCCAGAGCATTATACTCATGTATCACTTACAAACGTTGGTATATTTTGTTTGAAGTTGGCTCAAATGCAGAGAAGCTCTTCAGTGGCATTTCTTAATTAGAGTGGCGTACACTAAAGGCAAGGAACTGTATCATGTTGCTTACGTATATTGTATTGAATTTATAAAGCAAATTTATCCAAAGAAAACTCAGTTTTCACTGCAGACAAACAAATGTTTTCTACAGCGAGGTACACAATGAAAAACATTTGACATTTTGGATATTTTCATTTATTAGAAATACTGCAAGAGTGGTTCTAAAAGTTTAACTAAACGTACACATACAAAAGCAAGCAGTTATAAGACCAATACTATTCACAGCTTATATTGATCAAGTTTCATAAAAACATTAATAGACTATTTTTGAAACCTGAGGACAGATTGAGGATGTAGGGAAAAAAAGTGGGTTCTATTATGGAATATCTCATTTATCTTTTTCAAAATATTTATTTATTTACTTGAGAGAGAGAGAGAGAAATAACAAGTGAGTGAGCTCATGCTGGGGGGGGGGCGCAAAGGGAGAGGGAGACAGGCAGACTCCCCACTGACCTCACACTGGGCTCAGTCCCAGGACCCTGAGATCATGACCTGAGCCAAAATCAAGAGTCAGATGCTTAACCCACTGAGCCACTCGGGCACCCCAAGAATATCTCATTTATTTCTCAAGGTTTACATCAGTAGCATTAGCTTTCACTTCAATTTCAGAAATTCCATGAAAGAGAATATGAAATCTATGTGGACTTATTTCTACAGTTTGGTCACATGTTCCAAAAGCATAAGGATATTCTAAGATTAATATACTCATTTAAAAAACTTTAAATTCTAGGAATTCAAAATTCACTTTCCCTCCTCTTTTGAAGGATAAGTTCTTGATAATTCAGGCAACTTCTAAGGTTCGCTCAAGAAATATACCTGCAAAAACTTGAAAATAATTGATACTCGAATCTTATGACTCATCTCTAAGACTGTGACTTTGCTTCCATTAGAAAGCTCTGAAATTCTCCAAAATCTATTGTTCTACTGGAGTCAGAACATTCAGGCGATGGAAGAAAATTCAGCTTTCTATTAGCATCAAGTCTATCCACACAGCCAATTTTTCCCTGAATACCTACACTTCTTTGAACAATTAGTACTATTCATTTTTCTCTATTGTTTTAATTACAACATGCTCAGATTTCTGATCATATCACACAAAAGTACAATTTAAGGATACTCATATCTACCAAGTTGGCTCTCTCAAAGTATTTTGGCTGGGAAAAAAATTTGATTTGAAAAAGACAACTCAATGAGTATCTTTCAATAACTTTCCATCCCCTGACCATCTAACACCACATTCTACTCCAGTTTCTTCCAAATATGCCATAAACTATTTAAGGGCTTAGAGGATAAGAACAAAAAAGAATTTCAAACTTGATCACTTTTTCCATCTGTGCTCTTAACTTGGCTTGCAAAGTTTATTGCACAAACTCTGTTAATATATAATACAGTGGAAGCTATGCACAAAAATAATTGTCTTTATATTAAATAAATGATTAATTTTTTTTCTTTTCATTACAGATACTCTATCTGTAGCAAATGAACTCAGCTTTTATTGTTTTTAAGGTGTTCGGAATTTTCTGTCTTGATCTTGGTGGCAGTTAACAATGTTTAAAAGTTACATTTGTGAAAAGTTACAAGGCTTATGCTCAAGATTTAAATGTCTATTGTATGCTGATGATACCTCAGTAAGGATATGTTCAAATCCTAGAGCAGCTAGACCTTTGCAAAATTAACCTGAGTCTCAGTTTTCACATATATACAACAGTGATAACAATGCTGCCTCCATCTCATGGTTATATAATTTGTGTAACCATGTGAAGAATGATTTTCTGTGCAATAAAAATTATGCTAACACCAGGTGCTATTGAATTTGAGAAACAAAGTTTAAGAGCATTTGGATTATTTCCAATTGCTTGGCAATCTCTGCATTGTTGTAATTTCCTCCCTGCCTCCTATCTCCTGGTTGTGGTAATAGGTATTGCTCTAACCCACTCCAAAACCTATTCAGCCAAGAAGAGTGTGGCCTGACACCTGTCATGCCCTTGAGATTGGAGGTTGTTCTACTGCAGCGCCATTGCCGGATTCTGAATACTGGGCAGGGCACCAGGAGCCTTTTTGTTTGCCTTTTCAGAAAGCAAGCATTGACTTCCAGAGCCTACTTTTAATTGTAATTTGGACCTGTAATGGGAAACCTCTTTAATTCCAAGATTTGTATCTGAAATTGGTCTCTGGGTCTTTTTCTTGTGTTCTCATTCCTTTGTCCAAAAAAGAAAGAATGAAACTGAATCTGGAAGGCTCCCCTGGTGACAAAGCTTCTCCCCTTTATTTTGAAAGTGGGCACTACTGTGAAAGCAATTTTGTGCTGAATGCTGAAGATTACACTCTGTGTTTTAAATACAGAGACTTGCAGTCACGTTCTGATGACTAAATGAATGACTTTTCTTTCTTAAAAAAAGATTTATTTGAGAGAGAGAGTGGGGGAAAGGGACAGAGGGAAAAATTACCCAAGCAGACTCCCACTGTGAGGGGAGCCAGAGATGGGGCTCTATTTCAGGAGCCATGAGATCAGGACCTGAGTCAAATCCAAGAGTAGGATGCTTAACTGACTGAGCTATCCAGATGCCTCATGACTTTTTTTCTTAAGAAAACGAGTTCTATTTTCCTCAGCAAAACAAACAAAAATTCATATATAATAGAGCAAAATTTAAGGAGACTCATGCAGTAATTTCTTCATAGAGAGCCAACATTTTAAACCAAATCAGTTAAGACAAGCTACGGTTCAGCATTTTCCTTTGAGCAAGATAAATGTGTTTTCACACTGTAGCAATAGTCTTTATAGAACAACTTCCACACTTTAATAATATTTTCAACATAGTTTTCCTAATCATCAGTTTAAATTTATGAACTAACCATTTATCACACACTGTCAGACATCATTACAATTTTGGGTAAATTACATTAAACTGCTCTTGAAGCTGAGACCAGCGAGCCAATAATTTTTTTGCAGAAATATATTAGGCTCATTAAAGAGGAACTTTTAAGATCACTTAAATCAGCTTATTTCTTAACATATGACATATTCAAAATATCTCTGACACCTATTTAAATCATCTTTATCTTTCCTCAGGTAACGATTCTATGGATAGGAAATGGCATGAGTTATGCATGAATTAAAAATTACGATTAGGTAATACTTACTGAGCCCTTACTATGCCAGACACTATGCTACATAAACTCGGGCTATAGTAACAATAGTACCTGAGTCAGACACACTGGGAAGACACACTGTAGGCAGTGCCTACAGCCAGTTCTTCACCTAACTTCTTCTTCAAGAGTAAGTACTTTGGTGATAAGAGATGTTCTAATAATGTTGAACACCAAAATAAAAAGCAGATGGGGTCTTAAACTCTGAAAATTTGAACGAACCTTCCGCCAGTCGATTTTGAGTCCCACGTTCTAAGGGATATGGTGACTAAGTCTCACATTCTAAGGGATATGGTGGCTAAGTCCCACACTCCAAGGGATATGGTAACTAAGTCCCACATTCTAAGGGATATGGCATTGAGATGACATTGATCAAGTTTCTAACTTTATATGTTATCTCATGATACTAATTTAGGCTCTCTATTCTATTAATCCTATTTTCTGAATTTCTTTCCTTTAGGGATTCTCTTTATATTGCTATATTTTATAAAATGGAATCTCCATTGTTATTAGACCATGGATTAACCAAAACCTTCTTCCATTTTCTTCATAATCCTGAGACGACGTACTTATCAGGCCAGTTCAAAACACAAGAAGCAAAATATGCTAGTATGTAATGGACTGAAGTAATATGCTAGTATGTAATGGACTGAAGTAATTTGCTAGTATGTAATACACTGAAGTAATATGCTAGTATGTAATGGACTGAAGTAATATGCTAGTATGTAATGGACTGAAGTAATATGCTAGTATGTAATGGACTGAAGTAATATGCTAGTATGTAATGGACTGAAGTAATATGCTAGTATGTAATGGACTGAAGTACAAAGATAAAATAAAGAGGAGTTCTCAAGAAATATCTCAGAAATGTGACAAAGGAAAAATAGAAAAGGAGTTGTGGGAAAGAGAGGCTGCCTTCTCTCTAATAGAATTGTCAAGTGTTTAAAGACACAGAACAAGGAAGATGAGAGGTAGCTAATAGGTTCTCTATGGCCTATTAACTTCTAACAGGTTCACACAACAATGGCAGCTGAAGGGTTTCAGAGGAATTTCTCTGCCTGACTCCATTCTTCTGTATGAGCAGCATGTGAAAGCAAGACAAGGGAAAGGAATGAATGACGGAGATGCTTCCAGTAAGGACCTCAATGAGGATGGAAGCAAGGACAATGGAAAAGTTATGAGACTTAAAACATGAAGCAACACTCCATAATTCTGAATGTGGTCTGATGGAGGGATAAAGACATTTGTTGAGGTGTTGGCAAGACAGTCACAGACTATTTAACAGTTCTGATTGCCTACATATTTAACGTTTGGTAAATGTATCCTAAAATATTTGTGCTAGTTCTTCTTAATCCAAGCTGTTGGTAAGAGTTTATCCCATGTTTTTGATATCGTAAATAACGGAGTATGACCATGGCACTAAGCACTATTCAGTGTAACTAATGATGGGAGAATTTAAGAAGAGAGTATACAGGTAGAGGTTCTTATGATTGATTTTCATTTTGCAGTAGCTCTGAGGAATTGCGGGATTTGATTCCTTCACATAGGAAAGTAAGGAATAGCAACTACACACTGTTGCCTTAACAGAGTATTGTTCCCAGAACAAGGAGTAAATGAACAAATTCAAAACAAGGTAAGGAAGGAGCAGAGATGACAGCTTTTTTAGTGGGGAAATGGAGAAATTGTTAGATTATTTAAAAATCATTACATAAACATTGCCAATCTTTGCAATACATCATATAAAAAGAATTCTGGGTCATGAAAATGACTGTTCTTTTAGTTTATTCTCCCAATATCTCACTGCCATCCCTATCCACTATCTTCCAAAAAAGCTTAAAGGATCATGAAGCTAAATATTGGGATTTAAAACCAGAATGCTGCAAAAACTTTGGAGAGGCCATTAAATACTCTGGAAGTAGTCTCCATTAAAGGAACTGAACCATTATAATGCTTGTAGATAATGTTTCTGTTCAGTGAAGTAAGTGGCTTCTCCAAGCCCTTTTCTGAAAATGATAGGTCCTGACATCATGTAGAGTATGTGTAATAAAAACACTGAGGGCAAAGAACCAAAACAATTTAGACAGATAACATCTTTGAGACAATCTGATAATGCTTGCATTCAAGAATTCCAGAGGGAAGAAAGAATGGAATGGGGTCATTGGCATCTTCCTGCAGTTTCATAAATCTGTTGACAAATGCCGAATGTGGAAAACCACATGACAAACGATGAGGTCAGAGTAAAGAAGATCACAGGATGTCATTGGTTGTTACTTCTGGTAAGAGCATCAGAAAATCCGCTCATCTGAACTCTAGACAATGTGAAAAGGAGAGTTTTGTGCCTGGTGACTTTATGTAAAGACAGAGAGGGAAGAAGTCCCTAGTAAATCTTTGATAAGTTGTCCTTATGTCAGTGTGCTCACAAAACTGTAGAACAGATTTCTTTTATCAGCTGCAAAGTGTGATGTCTTATGGACAATATAATAGAGTTACAACTCAGTCACCTCAGAAAATCTTTGGAGTATTTGCATATGTATCTATATATCTATATCTATATTCCAGTGGTTCCATATATATATATGTGTATACACACACACATATATATATATATACACACACACACATATATATTCATAATAAATACATATGTGTGTATAAATATATTCTAGTGGTTGGCTGGATGACTCATTTTCAAGCTAATATTCAAGCTAGACTGAAGGTGACTTGTTCAATATTTGGCACAGAATTTAGTGCTGGAGAGAACTGTATTTGAGTCTCAGCAGTCACCTGCTAGCTGAAGAATCATGGGCATCTCACTTGGCTTCTCTAAGCTTCAGGCCTTCAGCCACCAGATGAAGATAACAAAAGGATGGATGTGGAGTATAAGAGAGAAACAGGCATCAAGAATGAGCCATCTTTTTGCCTTGAGTAATTGCAAGGATAGAGTTGCCATCAATAGAAATAAGGGTTTGCCTGGGAGGAGTTAAGGCTTTGGAGGTGGTGCTTAGTGTTGACCATATTAGATATAAGATGCCTTTTAGATACATCAATAAAGATGTTGGGTAAGAAGTTGGACCTGAAAATCTAAAAAGAGGTTTGGGAGGGAGATAAATACTTGAGAGTTGATAGCATGTGTTCAAAGGTATTGCTAAGGAAGTGAGTATAGATCAAAGACACATTCTGAGGCTAAGAGGTTGGGAAGAAGAGGAGTGATACCTAAGTAAACCTGAGAAAGTATGGCCATGATGTATGAAGACAAGGGAGTTCATGTCTTGGAAGCCAAGGAAAATGAACTATTTCTAGGAAAAGAGACTAATCATTTGTACGCTCCAGTTAGGGAAAGTAACATGAGGACTGAAAAATGACAAGTGGATTCAACCACTGCATCATAGGTAATCTTGAGAAGAGCAGTTCTGGAGGACCACTGAGGATAAAAGTTGTAGTGGATTTAAGACAAAATAAAGATAAGAGAAGAAAAATTGGAGACGATGACCACAGGCAAAGTTTTTTTGAGTTTGCTTAAGAGGAGCAAAGAAATAGTACTGTCACTAGCAGAAAAAAAGGGATCAAAATACTTTCAGTCTCAATAATCTCCCTCTTACTTCTTGTGACTGGAAAAGTTAAAAATGCTTTTCTTTTTTAGGATGAAGTTATCTGAAAATATTAATTCGTATTCTGCTATATTTTAGACACAGTATCACAAATACAGTGTCACAGTATAGATGTACATATCATTTTTTAAAATATCAATGACCTAGGGAAACCTCGGTGGCTCAGTCGGTTAAAAATATCGATGGCCTAGATGCAACACAAGCAGAAGTCAAAAAGATGTAAAGATTCCAGTAGATGTGAGAACTCAGCAAAATTAAAGGTCATAAAACAACCAGCACCTCTACCCAGGGACATCCACTGTTCTGGGACCACACATAGGACCACACCATACTTTTTTTTTTTAAATCACAAAGACAAAAGCAAAACCACCAAAATAAAACTAAGCTTTTAACTCCACAAATAGTTCATTACTTTATACTCTTATCTTAGCCATAATAATATAACACATGTGGCACAGACCTATAGTTCTTCACGATTCCAGTGCCACAAGAGAGAGGTGTGTTGTACTACTAACTCTGACCAAAAAACTGTGAGCAGAAGTGATGTGTGTCACTTCCAGGCTGAGGCCGTGAAAAGCCCCAGAGGAGTACTGCACAGATTTTCATTCCCTGCTTCAGTGCACGTGGAAAACTAGCATTGAGATGACAGAGTCAAGATGGAAACTTGAGTCATTGCTTAAGGTAAGCTGCCCTGGCAACCCACCAGGCATACTGAAGGCTTTGCTGTATTAACACATTGAGATTTCTGGGCTGGTTTGTTATGGAGGCATAGCCTAGCCTCCCTGACTACAGCACCTTAAAACTTTCACTCTTCTCTGCATTCCACAGTATTTTTTTAAAGATTTTATTTATTTATTTATTTATTTGTCAGAGAGAGAGAGAGAGAGAGCATGTGCACAAGCAGGCAGAGGCGAAGAGAGAACAAGCGAGGAGCCCGATGTGGGACTCGATCCTAGGATTCTGGGATCATGAGCTGAGCCCAGGGCAGAGGCTTAACCTGACTAAGCCACCCAGATGTCCCCATTCCATGGTATTTTAATCCGTTTACCACAAAGGTACTTATCTCTATGTAAGCTTTGGGCATTGTATTTAAACAGTCTTTGCTGAGTTAGACAAGTGGATTCTTAAGGACCCCCCCCCCCCTCATCCAGGGGCACCTGGGTGGCTCAGTGGATTAAAGCCTCCTCCTTCAACTCAGGTCATGATCTCAGGGTCCTGGGATCGAGCCCTGCATTGGGCTCTCTGCTCAGCAGGGAGCCTGCTTCTCCCTCTCTCTCTGCCTACTTGTGATCTCTGTCTGTCAAATAAATAAATAAAATCTTTAAAAAAAAAAGACCCCTCATCCACTGCATTGTAAAAAGCATGGTATAAACTATTCGGATCTTAAAAATAACGCATCACAAACTAGTATTAAATTCATGCTTGTAAAAGAGACATTGGCAATGTGCATCTACAGAAAACAAAGCAAAATAAAACAGAGACAAGAGAATTGATTAATTGTACCTAACTTTCGCCTGTCAGTCATATTGAGGAGACCTAAATGTCATGTGCTCATTTAAGAACAACACACACAAAAAGTACCAGAAATCAGTTTCTTACTATTAAAATATACATGTGTATGTGTGATTAAAGTATCTTTGATTTGCATATTAAAAGTAACAGAACTCAGTTTCAAGAAGAAATGTGGATAAAGCAGAATCTTATCAACTAAAACCAAAAGAACCAAAAAAAAAAAAAAAAGTTAGCACAACTCCAGCTGGCATCTAAAACTACTGGGCTATATATAAATGCAAACATGTAAGTTAATTACTAATATGTCTCACTTAGCTGAAGGAATCAGTATGTTCGGAATCCAAGCCATTCAGTTCTGTGCTGCCTCAATGAAGCTGAAATGGTTGTAGTGGAACCACACTTGGGTTTCCCGGGACAACCAAAAATATATGTGCTTGCCCATCATCTTGATATATTCCTAAAGAAATATAAAGCCTATTTAAAATAGCGCTAAAGCTCGGGGACAATCTGTAGCACTTATATTCAGACGTACATAAAACTACATTTCCCAGTTAGCTTCTCAGGACATAAATTCCTAAAGATTTTAACTGCATACCTTTTTCAGCACAGGAAAGTTTTGCTTAACTGTTTGCATTAGAACAGTGATTTTCAGGATGGAATGCACAGTGGGATAGTAGAAGGTAAGAGAAGACATATTGAAATCATCAAGGGAGAAGGTGCCTGGGTGGCTCAGCCAGTTAAGCATGAGAGACTCTTGATGTAGGCTCAAGTCACGATCTCGGGGTTATAAGATCAAGCCCTTACACTCCATGCTGAGTGCAGAGATTCTCTCTCTCCTTCTCCCTCTGTTCCTCTGCGTGCCTCCTCCAACTCGTAGAACAAAAAATCAATCACCAAGAGAGAACTTTCAAACCAGCTCATATGCCCACCCCACTACCCGTCAGAGTTGATGTGCGCCCTGGGACCTAGTGGGGCGTGGGGAGGAGGGGGCAGCATGTAGGGACCTTGGTGATCTTTCTCCCCCATTTGCAACTCCTGAAATGAAGAGAAACACGTTTCTTTTTGTAAGATGTTTTAAACATAGACTCCTGAGAGAACAAATACAAACAAAATAATCAGCAGAACAGTCTCAATGTTCCTGACAGATATTGAACCGAATGTTTCCTGAGCATTCTCCTTCACACTTGTGTTATCGAAGAGCAGAACAACTTGTTCCAAATTTCTCACTTGACTCTCACATTCTGGGTAACAGAATGTCTCCCAGTACTGAATAGCACTAGAGGGATTGTGCTGAAAATCTCTTGTTGATGGCTTCCTTGAATTTTAATGCAAAGGTAGAATTTAATAGTATTGTCTAAGTATAATGTTCTGTATCTTCCCCCAAATTTTCTTTCTTCACAAAATTTCATCTTTCCTTGAAGTAAATTAATCCATGCTTATTGCGTGCTATATAGTATCAATATTTGTCAGAAATGCGTATCCAACTTTATTTGATTCAATTGTGTAATTTGACTCGGGCTTCAAACCATATTACTTCAACTCCAAAAACATCTTAAATTATACTTTTCCTCTATCTCTACTACTGGAGCAGTAATCCAACTCATAACCTCTCATGAGAGCACAATTTTCAGACTACCTAACCATCCACTTACACTTTTTTTTTTTTTTTTTTATTTGACAGAGATCACAAGTAGGCAGAGAGAGGGGGGCGGGAAGCAGGCTCCCTGCTGAGCAGAGAGCCCGACTCGGGGCTCGATCCCAGGACCCTGGGATCATGACCTGAGCTGAAGGCAGAGGCTTTAACCCACTGAGCCACCCAGGTGCCCCTCCACTTACACTTTTAAGATTTATTGCTCTCCAACCCAAATCTCATTGGATCATATTGGATTAAAACCTGTTGTCCTTCTATACAACCTTAAAGACAAAACCTAAACTTCTTTTGCTTTGCAAAAGACCTTTCACAAGCTTTAATCTCAATCACTGAGCTCCCCATTGTGTATAGTATACTCTGGTCTCATTGAACCCATCAGAGTTTTGAAAATTATTCCTGAATTCATCAGGACTTTTCTGTGACTTCATATATACCATCTATTATTCTTAGAATGCCTTTCCCCCAAATTCTTTGTGGAAAAAAATAAATAAAAATAAAATTTCCTATTGGTTCTTCAAGAAACAGCTCAAATTATACATCTTCTATAAATGTTTGAGTATCTGTTACTGTGTGGTGAGTTGCTCTAAAACATAGCCACTTTTAATACAACCAACATTTATCATCTCACAGTTTCTGTGGTCAGGAATTTAGATGGAACTTAACTGATGGTTCCAACAGAGAAGTCTCATGCAGTTAAGATGTTAGCTGGGGCCGTAGTGATCTGAAGTCTTGACTGGGCTGGAGAATCCACTCCCAAGATGGCTCACTCACATGGCTATTGGCTCAAGTTCCTTACTGACTATTGACAGAATGCCTCAGTTCCTCATAATGCAGATCTCTCCATAGGCGCTTAAGTGTCCTATGATATGGCAGCTAGTCTAGAGCGAGAAACTTGAGAGACAGGGAGAGCAAGGAGACTACGGGGTCTTTTCTGAGAGACACTGTCTATTCTGCCATATTCTATTCTTGGAAGTATTTCACTAAGTTTTGACAACCCTTCAGAAAAGCCTCCATGTTTTGCATGGAGGACTGTGAAAGAATTTATAGACATATTTTTAAACCATCATAAATGGTTTCTAGGATTTCCTCAGGAAGTCAGTTATTCTTTTTTCTGTATTCCCAGTGTTTATCATACCAGTATTGCAAAGCTTAATATATTATATAATGAATTAATTTTAAAGGACATTTTAGGCTTTAACATGTAAACAGTAAATTTCTACTTTGATACTTCCATATGTTTGAGTCACAAAACCCCTAAAATTTGTTTTTCCACTAACCCAAATTACTATTTCACACCTTTTTATTTCCTTTAAATCTATGATACCCCTGCCCACTCCTCTCATTATCACAAGATAACCTGACTCATACTTCATTGAGCAAGTAGAAGAACTGAGATGGAAATTTTGCCATCTTTCTACCATCAGAAATACACTTCTACCTGCCAAGTCTACCTTGGTGTCTCCTCTTCCAATACATGAGATGTTCCTGCTCCTATGTGCTTCTCCACCTCTGCTTTGGATCAATCCCCTACCATCTTTCCAAAGATTTGAGGCATACAATCATCTCTTCTCCCTCAAATGATAATTATAAATAATAGATGAATGGTAGGTGGGTAGATAGATGGATAATTGGGTGGGTGGATGGATGGTTGGATGAATTGGATGGATGGATAAGAAGAGAGAGGAAGGGAGAGAGTATTACATTCCCATGATCACACCTGCTTGCAGCTTCAAACTTCACCCCCCATTTTATTTTTTTTTTATTTTTTATTTATTTATGTATTTATTTTGCTTCTTCTCCCAATAATACTTCTCTGGATTAATGCCTAAAGTCATTCTCTTCATTTCCTCACTTTCTAGCTTCTCATCAATCTGATCTAACTGGGCTTTGTCACCACAATTCTACAGGAACTGTGCTAAGCAAGGTCACCAAAACCCTATCAGGTCCAAACTGATGTCGCTTCTCTTCCCTTATCTTAAGAACTCAGCTGTTTTACTACCCCCTTCTCCTTGAAACATGTTCTCTTCTATGGCACGGCACTGTCGGGTGCTCCTCCTAGCTAACTGGCTGCTCATTCTCAGCTCATTCACATCTTTAGATACTACCTTATACACTTCTTTCTCACAAATCTGTATTTCCAGCTCCGACCTCTCCCCTCAGCTCTCTATCTAAAATGCACTTATTTCCATCTTAACATGTCCAAAACTGAACTCCTGATTTTCTCCCATACAGGCTCTTCCACCATGTTCCCCTTATTAGTAAATGGTACTACAGCCCACCCAGTTGCTGAAGTCAGAAACCTATTAGTTACTTTTTTTTCCTTTTTTTCCCTCATATCCCAAATTAAAGCTATCAGAAGTCTTTAACTTTAAAAATATATCCTAGCTCTAACCATTTCTTTCCATTCTTTATCACAGTGGTCCAAGCCATCATCATCTTTCACTCGTACTACTAAAATCTCCTCCTGCTTGCCTACTCATCATTCTTACAGCAAAAATTCTGTATTTCATACAAAAGCAAGGATGGATTTTTAAAAATGCAGGCGAGATCATGTTGAAACCCCTGGTGAAAACCCTGCAATGGATTTTTACACCTAAAATAAAATAAATAACCTTCCGTGTGGCCTTGAAGCCCATGTAACATCTCATTTCTACCTACGTGATCTCATCCCATGCATCAGTCCCCCATTGCTCAATACATTTCAACAATATTGACCTTTTTCCTTCCTGGTTGTGATCAAGACCTTTCTCAGAATACGTTCACATCCAGTTTCCCTGCCTATTGTTTGTTTCTGTTGTCCTGATATCCTGTCCACTTCAGTATTTGCCCCCGGCTTATTACTTTGCTTTAAAACCAAGGCTTATTAACAGTTACATTAAAATAAGCCAGGATGGGCTTGGTAGAGCTTCACTTTGTACTTCCCTGGTCTTATTGAATAGTATGTGAGACACACATGTAGTGAACTAAATTCTTACCCTAACAAACTACTTCAATTTGAAAGGTGACGACTGGAGAGCATGTTTTGTTTTTCAGACCCTTTGCAAAGGAAAAGTAAAAAACAAGGAAAAGTAACAAAAAATAAAAACAAGTTTTTCCTTAAAAAAAAAAAAAAAGTACACTGGGATTTAAAAAAAAAAACGCCTAGGGAGAGCCAACTTTTCCAGGTCTTGGTTGATGGTAGGAGATGTACCTCTGCCTCAAACATAGGAACACCAGAAAGGCAAACAATTCCCACCCCAAAGGGCTACTTCCAGTGCCGTAGCCAGCGGGGAAAGAACTTGAGTAATATCCTGTGGACTACTGGTCTGGGTATTGGAGTCTCACAGCAGTGGTTATAAGAAAAGATTGTCTTCCTTTTTGTGGGAAACTATTCAGAGAGCACAGATGCTGAGCACAGATTGTGGCTGATGACCTTAAGCCCTGATTCAGCCCCTGAGGAGCAGCTGTGTGGGTTGGCAGCAATGTCAGTGGAAAGGATCTGCTCTTCTGCCCAGACTGCCAAGGTTTCAGAAGGGACACCCAGAGCACCAACATCCACAACAGCGCTCAGAAGGATGCCATTCACCATACTCCCCATGTTTTAGGAGATAGAAACTTGGGGCAACCTCATTAGACTGAGTACAGAACTCTAGGGCTCATGAGGATATCTGGAGATGAAAAAAAAAATGGGCTGCCACAGATTGCAAAATGGAGATGTAGAGTCATGTTCATTTCATAGTAAATAATATGAGCATTTTTTAAACTCTTCTCTGGGTCATTTCACTTTATGGTCTCCAAAACACATAATAAATCTGAACACACACTACTTACAAGAGAATTGCTACAAAGCTCTTGATGCCTAGCAGAGGCTGGGCAAACAGTAGCCAATACTGGCTAGTAGTACCAGGAGTACCCAGACCATGTAAACTGCCTCCAAGTTTCCAAGAAGTTACAGGCTCTTGTTTACATCTTCAGAGTATACATTCTACTTGGGTTGTAACTTGAATACAAATGAATTTAAATGAAAGTAAAAATCAAAATGAGAGTAAGCTCAAAAGTAAGTATCCCAACAATAAATGCTGCAGGAGTTCAATCAAAGGGAGTCATTTGGAGTTGGATAGTACTCTTTATATAAAAAGTATTGAGTTCATGAGTACGGGGGTCTACACAAATTTCAATCAGCAAAGTAAATAATGTTAACTACATCTCAGTAAAGTTGTAAACACCAAGAATAAGTTTAATGTTTCAATCTGTTTTCATTTCCCTTAAAAATAAATAATTTACTGTTAGAAGTTCAATTAAAGTACATACTGAGAAAGAGTAAGAACCTAGGAAAAATAAGATGGCCACTCTTCAAGGTCACAATGTCAGAGTACCTCAGTAAATTGCTCTGACACTCAACGGCATGGGACCTAGAAACTATCTCATCAGTATCCCGGAATGATAAACCAGAATGATAAACTGATTAATGCAAACCAAGCCTACAAGTGACTAATGTCAATGGACAACTTTACATAGAGGAATGTAATTGTCAGTTGTTCTAAACAATACACTTCCTTTGGACACGTGCTTCATGGAAACAAAATTTTCAGATGAGCTTGGTGAGGATAGGCTCAGAATGGGGGACAGGGCAGTTTAATTTTATGATTTGAATGTTCAATGACCTTAGATCTAATGGCCTTATGGGTCCATCTCCTTAATAGGGAAAGAATCACCAAATAGCTTCATAATTCATGTTGAACACCTAGAACATAGTCTGACTTGCTGTAGGTATTTCATAGTATTTGTTGAATGAATGAGTGAAAGTTCCCCTGAACGGTGCTTGGATAATCATTGCCAAACTTTGTCTTGATATTTTTCCACAATTTTTTTTCTCCAGAAATGTTCTAAATTGCATTATTCTAATCAACGCATTTTTTGAATGATATTTGAACACATTTAATCTTTTATAGTCAAGATTCACTAGCTGGAAAGCCAGTTGTCCTTTTAAAACAGAGTTTCTCAACAGCAGCTCTGCTGACACATTTAAGACCAGGTAATTTGTTGTTGAAGCATTCATTGTCCTGTGCCCTGCAGCATGTTTAGCAGCATCACTGGCCTCTACCCACTACCGCCAGCAGAGCACACGCACACACCCTCCTGTGTCTCCTGTTAATATCTACCTTTGCAATGCATGATAATATTGTGTTCCATGGTTCTGACATAGTTCACTGCAATAAGACTAAATGAAAAGAGGTTTGGTTGGGGAGAGGGTAGAACAGGGTACAAGCAAGGGTTTGGGAAGGAAGGACAGCTAAGAACAGTTAAGAACAGTTAAGCCAATCAAAAACGTGCTCAGGCATTGCCAAATATCCCCCAGGCACAAAATTTACCTCCGATGAGAACCAGTTCTTTAAAGTGATATAGTTGCTCTTATCTCTTAAGTCCGAGTTTCAGAATTTATCAAAAACAATGTCACTGTGAGTTCTTGGAGTCTTCCAGGGTCTCTCCTAAGCTCCGCCCTATTCCCTGGGTATTGCCAACCCCACTAGACCATAACAGAGAAACAATATTAGTAATTTCAAGGAGAGGGAAAAGAAAATAATTTGGAAGGAAATCAAGCCCCTACTTCCTGTTGGGTGGAATGGAATTTTATACTGCCTGTGCTGTTCTTGACAAAATGGGAACTTCAGTCCCAAGGAAACTCAGGAACTGGTAGTCTACTCTCCTTGCCTGCAGATAAGGTCTCAGAAAGTCAGAGATATTTTTCTGTTTTAAAGTCGGACATGGTATTTCGACACCTTTTTACTACACCTTAGATTAGATACAACTGCCTTCAGAGATTTTTTTTTTTTCTTTCATCCTGAATCTTTTGTTCATTTATCGAGTCAGGAAAAATCAGAAAAGTTTAATGTGCCAGGAGTCACAAAAATGCCATTCTGATAAGCACTCAAAGCAAGGACATGTGTCTAAAAAAAGCTTTAGTTTATTTCAAGAACTTACTAAAAGAGGTTTATAAGCTAATTTTCAGCCAATAAATTTAGTTTAAATGTGAACTGGGTAATGGGATAACATCAGTCCAAACTTCAGGACTTTTCCACTTCAGATACTTTACTACGACATAACCAAAGGTTACTTACAGTCATTGCCAGTAACAAAGCCTGCTGCAGAGAACACTCTTTGTCAATACTCAAATGTAAAGAATAACAACAGGCTATGTCAGAAATGTAAGGACTCACAAAAATCTTTCCTACACACAAAAAAAATCCCTGACCCTAAACTAGGATTACAAGTAAAATATATCATTGATTTTGAACATAAACTAGGATTACAAGTAAAATATATCACTGATTTTGAACATAAGAAGCAAAGAGCTATCAATTGCCCAAGATGAAATCTCCTGGCTGGTGTTATCCTGTTCTGTTTTTAAGTTGTTTGTTGTTTTTTGTTTGTTGTTTTTTTTTAAGTAAATGTTTAGGATTAAGTATTATTTTTCACAAAGAGAAAAGTATAAAAACTGCACTGACCTATGTGATTTATCATAGCTAAAAAACCAATTTTCAGGAAATAAAAAAGATTACAATAAGACAGATTGGTGCAAACGATGTGAAAATCAGAAAAAAAATTAAAAGCTTCCCCGGGTAAAAAAGGTAATTAGTCTGGGTAATTCCACTTTTGTTAATGATTCTAGTAATTGCCTGATTATGTATACACGACTATTCTATTTAATTTGCCACCTGATTTTCCCAGTGTATCTACATTGTTTGATTTTCTATAATTTCTTCATTTATAAAATAGAGATGATACTGATCTTCCTCATATTCAGGGATTGAGATTCAGGGAGTGATAAGATGAATTTAAAGCATCTATTCTGAAAATTTCAAAATAACTGAAAATCCACTTTCTTAAATAGTGTAGTAAGCATGTAGTTGGTATTTAGTGGTTGTTAGATATCCTTCTTCCTTCTTCCCTTCATCCCTCCCTTAGTGTCCCTTCTTGCTTTGGGGAGTAGGAAAAGCATGGAGCCCGGAGTCAGGAGAATTATTCTAGTACTAAACTGTCACTAACTACTTGACATCAGACTAATTTCAGCACCCTTGCCTTTAAAAGAGAGCAATACCATTTCCTTTTCCTACTTCATATACTTTTATGACCATGAAATGAGATAATGCATGTGAAAAACACTCTACAAATGTAATATCCTATGTAACACTAAGATGCTATTAGCGAGACTTTAAAGTGAAAATTAAAGAAACTATTTGGGCCTATTAAGAATTCATCACAGGGGTACCTGGGTGGCTCAGTTGGTTGAGGGTCCTACTCTTTTTTTTTTTTTAATAGAGATTTATTTATTTATTTGACAGACAGTGATCACAAGTAGGCTGAGAGGCAGGCAGAGAGAGAGGGGGAAAGCAGGCTCCCCGCTGAGCAGAGAGCCCGATGCACCACAGGATCCCAGGACCCTGGGATCATGACCTGAGCTGAAGGCAGACGCCCAACGACTGACCCACCCAGGCACCCCAAGGGTCCTACTCTTGATTTCAGTTCCCATAACGATCTCAGGGTTGTGGGATTAAGCCCTGAGTCATGCTCTATGCTCAGCAGGAAATCGACTTATGTTTTTCTCTCCGTCTCTGCCCCTTCCTCTGCTGGTGAGTGCTCTCTGTCTCTCAAATAATAAATAAATAAATCTTTTAAAAAATTCATCACAGCCTCTATCATTTATAAATCTTAGATGACTTTCAGTTTTTAAGGACTCCAAGTAGCTATTTATGTTTTCCTAACCCCATGAGCATATATCGGTCAAAAATCACTAGCATTATGTTCTAGGAGCCTAATTCATATTCCACAAAAACCTGGGGGACCTGAAAAAGATAAAAATCTGGCCTATGGTAGTGCCTACACTCAATTAGGTAATAGCGCACATACCAAAGATTTTCAAAATGCATCTCAGAAGAGGTGAATAGCAAACACCAGTTCTCAAGCAGCAAAATTAATATCAACCTAGTCAATTTCTCTTCTCTGTTAACTGGCCGTAGTCTCCAACCCTCCTTTTTCAGTGGCTTTCCAAATGACATCCACTTCATAAAATTCTGCATCTTTTGCAAATCTGGCTGGTAAGCTTTGCATTAGACTTGCACCCTATGTTAGTGACAGTTGATTACCAGGACTGACGTTAAACAGGGAGGGGGGTTGTGAGAAGAAAATATATCCATTCTCAATTCATTAATGGAAGCTTCCCTATTCTGATGCCTTTTGCATTCCTGTGCACAGTGTGGAAACCAGACTAATGAATGATCAGGTAAGGAGGACACCCTATTCCTATCTCAAAAGCTTGCTGTGAGGACAAAAATATGAAATTCTTCTTGGTATACAGTAAGCCCCAGTAAATGCTGCTTATTTGTATTTTTAAAGGTAGAAGGCAGTAAGCAGAAGCCATTAGGCAGAAACAAGGAGAGACAGAAGCGCACGATGGTGGGATAGGAAGAAATCGCTAGAGGGAAGCAAAGAAAAAGGTGCTGAGTCACAAGCAGTCGGGCGAGGAGAATGACTGGAGCCCCCTCGCTGATCTCGAGCGCTGCCGCCTCGCTGGGTTTCCTGGCTCTCCTTTCAGACTACAAGGACATCCTGACAAACACTGCTATCACCTGAGGTAACTGAAGGCTGTCTCAACCCTGAAATAACAAAACTATTTGTTAAATTGTAACCAACCGAACTTGCTCTGAGAAGATACTGACAAAAGAAACACTCCCTTCACCTAATGAAAGGGCTCTTTTCTCTTCTGATTTAACTGAGTCTGAACTGTTCCGTTCTGAGATTCAATAGATCTCAAAGGATACTTTCTCCAACCTTCATGCAAAAAAAAAAAAAAAAATCCTTAGTAATACGTTAAGTTTATATAACACTCCATAATTTGTGAAGCATTTAATGTCACATTCTTTTTTTTTTTAAGATTTTATTTATTTATTAGACAGACACAGGTCACATGTAGGCAGAGAGGCAGGCAGGGAGAGAGAGGAGGAAGCAGGCTCCCAGCGGAGCAGAGAGCCCGATGTGGGGCTCGATCCCAGGACCCTGGGATCATGACCTGAGCCGAAGGCAGAGGCTTTAACCCACTGAGCCACCCAGGCGCCCTTATATCACATTCTTAAGAGGAGATTATAACAAACCCTGGGAACGTAATCTCTGAATTTTCATTTTTAATAAGATCCCTAGATGACTCGCCAGTTTCATAATTTTTCACCTATTAAATGAGAACCAAATTCCAGTTTTACCTTCCTAAGAGTATTTGCATGTCATCTGAACTGAAGCTGTGGTTGTTTAAAAACTCTTCAATCACACAGTCTTTTTGTTTATTACATAAATTACTAGTGCCATCCATGGGCTTCCCATTAATTAACTAATTCATTATTCTATTCAACAATTATATTGAGCATACAATTAACATGTGTCAAACAATATATCATATATCGGAGGCTAGGTTTCCCCAGCTCACCTTTCAAGGTCAATCTTTTAGAGACCAGAATTACATAGCCAAGGGTATGCATGATGAGACCTGTCCAGGGCAACCCAAACTGACCTTCCTATGGAAACATCAGTCCTATAATAGAAAGATTTGGACTTCGAGGTAGACAGAATTGGATTTCAAGCCCCAGGTCTGCCAGTCTTGGTTGCTATTGATTTGGAGCAATTCCTTCACATCTCCAAACATCTATAAAATGGGAATCATAGCACCTCCCTCATAGGGGTGTAAGGATTAAAGATCATGCTATCATATGTTAAGTACCTGGTCAGTGTTTGGCATGTATAACTGGTGCTCAATAAACAAGACAGATTGCTATCATTATTAAAGGAGGACCAGACTTTTTTTAAGGAAGAGTCTAGGAAACCTCAATATTATCAATATTTCCATCTTCCAAATTTAAAAAAAAAAATGTCGGGGCACCTGGGTGGCTCAATCAGTTGAGTGTCTGCCTTTGGCTGAGGTCATGATCCCAGGGTCCAGGGATCAAGTCCTGCCTCAGTCTCCCTGCTCAGCAGGGAGTCTGCTTCTCCCTCTGCCTGCTGCTCCCCCTGCTTGCGCTCTCTCTTTCTGTCTCTCTGACAAATAAATAAATATAATCTTTTTTTTAAAAAATGATTAGAGAAGTTAAATCATTCATCCATGTAACAAACTTGTTTAGCTTTTCCTATGTGCCAGAGCAGGGCTAGTGTCTGCAGATACAAGGATAAAGAAGACAGTGACTCTGAACTCAAGCACTCACTATCTCACAGAGAAGACGCACAAGGATGCTAGATGCCCGAAAAGAAGGAAGCACAGAGTTGTGGGAGCACATGAGCCAGCTCCGTCAGAATGCGAGCTAGAGTGGGCGTCAAGGAGGCTCCCCAGAGGGGATGTCCTAGCTGAGTCATGAAGGAAGTGACCCACAAAAGTGCTTAATCATTGGCAGCCTGGCCTGGAAACCAAATCCTTGTCCTCAAGACCAGTGAACTTGTCACTTACACCACAGCTTCTTTGATTAGATACAATTAAAAAGTATTTCTTTAGCACTTGCTTTATGGCAAAGCCTGTACTAGGCGGCAACAAAGGTGAGTGATTATAGCTCTTATCTCATGATAGCAAGTGGAAATAAGTCGGACATACAGACAACCAATTCAAAACAAAAGCCACAAGAGTTTAATATCCAAAGTCAAGTGCTGGACATTCTACTTCAGCTTTCAGCTAGTTCGCAGGCTCTCAAGGTGGAGGCTAGTGATTCCTCACACTCCGTGTGGTGACAGGTCAGTAACATTGCCACAAATGACAATTCCACAAATGTGAATAAAACCACCCGGTAGCAAAGCCAAGTGGATATTATTCACTACTTTGTCTACAAGTTGTAATACAGTTTCTTTAATTTCTGCTAAACCCAAATTAAAAGGAACGTCTTTTCTGACTTGTTAGGTGCCAAGAATTCTCTATTTCACTGTACATAGTGTTTCTGCTCACTTTAAAGTGTTTACTAGTAGAACCTATTCTAAAATATTTTATTTTAGGGGCACTTGGGTGGCTCAGTGGGTTAAAGCCTCTGCCATCAGCTCAGGCCATGATCCCAGGGTTCTGGGATCAAGCCCCGCATCGGGCTCTCTGCTGGGTGGGGAGCCTGCTGCCTTCTCTCTCTCTGCCTGCCTCTCTGCCTACTTGTGATCTCTCTCTCTGTCAAATAAATAAATAAGATCTTTAAATTTTTTTTTATTTTATTTAAGGCAACTATATCTTTGTAGTTGAAATTTTCCTTCAGTTTTCTTTTGAGTGTTTTCTTCATCAGGTTGAGGGATCCAAATTATGCTTGCTCAAGAAATCATTGAGAAAACTTCCCATCACTGTGCTTTGGAGCAATATAAGATTATCTGGCCCTAATAGTTTTATTCAGTTCATCTACTAATAGCAGCGCTCTCTGCTTCAGGCTCCTTAATACAGCATTCCACATAATCATTAAGTGACAAACAGATCAGTTCATTTCCTTTCCTTTTTTAAAAAATATTTTATTTATTTGGCAGAGAGAGAGTGAGGGAGAACAAGTGCGGGGGTGTGGGGAACAGCAGAAGGAGCAGGAGAAGCAGGCTCCCCACTGTGCATGAAGCCTGATGCAGGGAGCCAGATCCCAGAACCCCAGGATTAGGACCTGAGCCTAAGGCAGATGCTCAACCAGCTGAGCCACTCAGGTGCCCTGGTTAATTTATTTTCAATCTTTCTTCTATGCAGTTGGTCCTTAAACAATATGAGTTTGAACTGCACAGGCCCATTTATACATCGATTGTTTTTCAATAAATACAATACAGTACTGTAAAAGTATTTGCTCTTCTTATGATTTTCTTAACATTTTCTTTTCTATAGCTTACTCCATGGTAAGAATGCAGTATACATATAACATACAAAATAGAGTTAATCAACTGTTTATGAGTGGTAAGTCTTCTACTCAACAGTAGGCTATTAGAAGTTTTGGGGGACTCAAAACTTATATGTAGATTTTCAACTGCACCAGGTCAGACCCTAACCCCCACATTGTTCAAAGGTCAACTGTATTAATTTTCCTCCTAATTTGGATCTCTGTTAAGTAATTTTTTTAAAGATTTTATTTATTTATTTGACAGAGAGACAGAGATCACAAGTAGGCAGAGAGGCAGGCAGAGGGAGATGGGGAAGCAGGCTCCCTGCTGAGCAGAGAGCCAGAGGCAGGGCTCCATCCCAGGACCCTGAGACCATGGACCAAGCCCAAGGCAGAGGCTTAACCCACTGAGCCACCCAGGTGCCCCTCTGTTAAGTAACTTTACAAAAAATATTCTATTTACAACAGATAAAAGGCAGATTTTTTAAAAACTACAAAGCGATTATCTTATAAATAGCAAACAGAAGAAATACCAACAGAAAGAATAGAAAATTAATTTATAAATATGGCAAAACTCGGTGTTATATGGAAGCTATTTTATAAGGTTACAATCAGAATTTAATTACAGGTATCAAGAATATATGAATTTCCGACAGAAGTCACACACTGGAAAAGTAATCATTCATTCATGCTTCCATCCATCCATTTCCTCAACACATATTTATTGAGCATCCTCTATGTTCCAAGAGACAATAATTTAAAGAAGAAGGAGAAGGAGGAGAAGTTCAAGAGCAGGAACAGGAACTGGAAACGGAACCAGAACAAGAACAAGAACAAGAAGAACAAAAACAAGAAGGAGAACAAGAAGTCATCTAGTGGGAAATACCAACAAGAAACGAGACAACTATAATAAACCGGGGTAAGGATATTAATAGGTGCTGTGGGAGTACTTAGGAGGAACACCTCACCCAGGCTTGTTAGTGGGGGGAAGGAAAAGCATATAGCTGGTATCCAGGAGGGAAAGTTCATTTAAGTGATACCTGTAGAAATATGAATAATATAGAAAACAGATGAAGAGTGGGAAGAATGTAAAAAAGATCCAACTAGAGGGGAACAGCATGAGCAAACCAACAGAAGAAAGAGAAAGCACGGCATATAGAAGGAACTTTTAAAAAAATGCAGCAGAGTAACAGCACAAAGAAGACAATGGTAACAAAAGGCTGGTAGGGCATTCGGGGGTGAAGAAAAAGTATCTTGGGGCTCCTGGGTGGCTCAGTGGGTTAAAGCCTCTGCCTTAGGCTCAGGTCATGATCTCAGGGTGCTGGGATCAAGCTCCACATCGGGATCTCTGCTTAGCGGGGAGCCTGCTTCCTCCTCTCTCTCTGCCTACTTGTGATCTCTGTCTGTCAAATAAATAAATAAAATCTAAAAAAAAAAAAAAAGTATCTTATAGGTCAATTTATAAGTTATCTGGAACTTATCTTAAGGGTAACAGAAAATCATTAGTGGTTTTAATAACGGTCAGACAAGTGTTTTAGTAAAATCATGCTGACTGAAAAGCAGATAAGTTTTTGAAAAGGATCCATTTACAAGATGAGAATCAATTAGAAGACTTGCTTAGATCCCCTAAGAGAGATAGATATTAAGGAAAGCAGAAGTGGGAGTGAAAAGAATTTTATAGTTCCAGAGAGATTTAAGTTGTAAAATTAATAGGCCGGATAGATTCAATCCAAGACTGAGAGAGGGTGGGACTCAATGGTGACCACTCCCTCCCCCCAACCCCTATGTTCAGTCTTAAATACCTGAGGGGATGATGGTGCCATTTCCTGAGATAGAAAACAAAGGCAAAGGTGAGCGCTGGGTGCTATATACTTAACTAATGAATCATTGAACACTACATCAAGAACTAATTAGGTACTATACAGTGGCTAACTGAACATAATAAAAAATCATAATAGAAGTAAAATTTTAAAAACTTCAAGGCAGGGGCACCTGGGTGGCTCAGTGGGTTAAAGCCTCTGCCTTCGGCTCAGGTCGTGATCCCGGGGTCCTGGGATCGAGCCCCGTGTGGGGCTCTCTGCTCAGCGGGGACCCTGCTTCCTCTTCTCTCTCTCTGCCTGTCTCTCTGCCTACTTGTGATCTCTGTCTGTCAAATAAATAAATAAAATCTTAAGAAAAAAAAACTTCAAGGCAAAAAATAAAGAAAGAAAAATGAAAAAGAAAACAAAGGCGAGGAAATAGGTTTAGGTGCAAAGATGAGAAACACTATTTGAACAAATTTATTTGAGTCATCTAAGTGAATCAAGCTTATGAACAATTAACTATAAGGCTCTGAGATGAGGAGAGAGAACAGCACGGGGGTTAATCAGCATACAGGTCACATTTGAATGTATGGGAATGGGTACCCTCAGTGAATGTGCAGAGCAAAGAGAAACTAACTGAGGAACTTTAAGATTTAAGGGACAAATGAGCAGATGCTTCAAAGGAGCAAGAAAAACAACTCCTTCCATGACAGTAAGTAAATCTGATATCCCCATGAAGATTTCTGGCTGAGATATGGGATACCTATGAGTAATGTTCTCCCGACCACCTTAAACTCACATCCTAGCGGAGCTTTCTCACTTTTCATAGCCATCATTACCTATCCCCTGCCCCTCCCCCAACACACACATGCTCACAAACACACTTTCTCCTTTCCTGACGTTCTTCAGCACTTCTCTGTCAAATCAGAAAGCAGCCTGTTAGGGAGGTCTGTTTATATGTTATATGACAGAAAGAAACCTTGAGTACTTCATGTGTAAAGGCAAAGGGGATACTCCACCCTGGTAACAATTTCCCAAAACAGAGACGACTTCCTCCAGTTGCTCCTTAGATTAGTTACAGTCGTCCACAACCCCAGTGAATCATGGTGTCCCCCCAACGGACAGGCTAACCAGGGTCTCCAGAAGGTGGAAAAGAGAAGATAAAAACCCAAAATGTCAACTTGGCTGAAATTCTGGAGCTCTTAGTTTCTGCTGGGTATTTCAGGACAAGAATCAAAGGCCTATGGCCTTTTGGCAAGGTAATAGGAGGAATGACTCACTGCATCATTCCTTGCACCCTGACATTGATGTTGATTTATTCTTTCAAGGAAACTATGATTGGTTACAAAAAAAAGTTCTCTCAGAAAAAAATTATCTCTATCCTGCGAAAGATTAAAGTTTTTATATCAGCTTTAGCCCCACCAAGTTCAGGATATGAATTGTACTCGCACATTTCCTGCTCTTCAGAGAAGGAAATGAAAGCCCATAAATATAAACAGATTTTCCTGGAATATTGCAGTAACACAGCATTTGGTTCTGCTGAATTAGCATCTTGGACGTTCAAGCTATTGTTATTCCATTGGACAGCAAGTGCTGTGAAGTGTTTCTCCTCCTCTGGTCAGTAGAGCACAGTAAATTGGGAACACTCTTCTAGCCATCTAGGAATTGATGTTCACTGTAGTAGGAGTTCATCTCTGTCAACTCACGTTTACCAAGGCAGTGGCTGGTGAACCAAGCCATAGAAACAGAAGAAATGGGTAAACTATATTGATGTCCACTCTACATCCCAATTCCAGAAAAATCTATAGTGTCCCTCGGGATCATGATTTCATGAAGAGAAAAGACCACGAAATGAGATGTTGACATTTCATAGTCACAGTGAATTTTTAAAAGCTCAAATTGGATAACTGCCTTTTAATGGCTGTCTTGTGCTCTGCCATTACCATGGCGGGGCGGGGCGGGGGGGAGAAGACTGGGCTTTACCACAAGTTTATAAGGTAAGGATGAGAGATATGAGGTGCACAACCAAATACTGAGCTCCACCAGCCTATATCAGCTGACCCCCAGCTGACCTCAGGACACAGGAGGGAGCCCGGCCAAGATCTACAGAGTCACGCAGCCTAGCCCAGCCCAGATTTGCTAATCGCTAGCCTACTCCAAGATTCATGACTAAGCTTAGCCAGGTCAGTGGAGATATCCAGCCCAGACAAAACCATTGGACAACCACCCAATTTGCATTCATACTGTAAATAAGATTGAGTTGTTAATTGAACCAGATAAGATCTAGATATCCCATGCCCTGTGCGTGTGCCCCTATGAGGAGCTGCATCCAGTTTCTAATACCTCCACAGATGATTATCCTGAACAGAAGCACCCTGGAGGGTCTCTGCATCATCAGATGTTTTTCCACGTGCAAGAACAGTTTGAAAAAAGGTTTTCTTCACTTACAGGTTGGATTGCACATTCTTGAAATGTGAAAACTTAAATTCCACTCTTTCTTCTTTATTTTTTAAAGGTAATATTGGCAAAGTAAGTTGACACCTTTGTGGTGGCCCCCATAATCTCTCCCCACCCCTTCCCATAAACATTCAAAGCCAGCCAGATATGGAGGGGCTTAAGAGTAGGAAGCTTCCTATGGCCTGTATAAGTAAATAAGGCTTCTAGGGGCCCCAGAATGAAAAGTTTAGTCAAGAGAAGGAGGAACATTAGCCAGTGATTTATCTGTCCCTGCTCCTTCACCTCCACTGAGGTCTGCCTAGTTATCAGACACCTGAGTGGTTCAAGGCAGAAGGGTCACTGATGTTCTCTACGGCTTATGTGGCCATCAGAGTTTTGCCAACCTAAAGCGGCTCAGAATCCCCTAGATCTTGAAGGGTCTGCTCATGGTTGTGATGCTGTGTTGCACTGGTTCTAGAGACACTGTGGCAGCCCTAGCAGAGAACCTTAAACTGAACACAGATCCCTACCAATTACTATGAAAGATGGTGTTATTTGCAGTCATAGTCAGATTTTTAACAATTAAAAGCCCACCCTGTGGAAGTAAAGACAGAGAACTAACCACTAAAGTATCTTCTAGAGGAAAGATACCAAAATTTTTACAAGTTTAACCTAATTCAAGAAGAATTTTAAGACCTCGAATCCTCTTTAATGGAAATTGGAGTCAAGAGCAAACTATCAGAAACAAAAACTGGAGGTCATTAATAAAGAGCTGGAAATCTCCAACCCTTTGCTTGGGTTTAGAATACAGACTTCTAGTAAAGCACTTAACAAAGAAAAATCCAAACATTTAGATCAAGTTGACATTATGAGAAATGCTTAGAAGATGCATCAAAAGATATCCAATTTCAAGTAACTGTACCCTTCAAAGTACATCAGAAAAGTGAAGAACAACTTCAGACAGCACCCAAAAACGTGCTTTAGATGAAAATCCCCATCTTCAAGTTTGAGACAAAATGGCTTTCACAAGAAGCTAAAGGATAGATAGAAAGAGTAAGCAAACTTATTAGTCAGGGGGGAAAAAATCTAAAAACAACACTCTACTACAAACAGGACAATTTTTAAATGATTAATAAAGTCAGATCATTGCTAAAGAGGAGAGATCCTACTGTTCATAAAAAAGACAATGTGGGTGGTGGAACCTTGAAACTGGATATAACAAACCCATCAGGAAATGAAAATATCCGAGAAGATGAATCTTAAGGAGTTTTGAAGAAACTGGTGATCCTGAGATAGATACAGCTGATCAAGGCTGGGCCAGACCAGTTGATTTTGCTGGTCTTAGCTGGGTTTATTTTAAGACTTACTTAGAAACTCTTGAGAACATGAAATCAAATGTATACTGAATTAACCAAAGGTGATAAAATAATTGATACCTGGGAGACTATAAGTCTCTGAATGAGATAGTTTCACTACAACCAGAGAGGGGGAAATGCACTTAGAAAGGAACAGACAAAAGCATCAGAGGCACCTTTCCTCCCTCCTAAACCGCACTGAGAAAAAGAAATGAATTTTCATCAAATATCCAAGATAGAATTCACCCAATAAAGATAATGGAGAATTCTTCCAAAATAGATGAAACACTGAGCCTGTGAAGAGCTGGACATTTCTAAAACATTTTTGAGCAGGAACTTTAAACATTTCAAAAAGTAGCCTTATATCCCTGTTGTTCCCAGGGGAACATTTGAAAGAGCCCAAGGGGACCACCAGGGAACCCAATGGATGAATAGGTCCCCCAGAAAGGAGTATCAGGCAATGATAGTACCAGATCCAGGATGCAGTTCTCCCAGGGTGAAGACCACAGAGGCAGGATTCCCTCTTAGGCCACCCCCATTCTTAGCTCAGTTGACCCTCCCTAGAAGCAAAATGGGGCTTGTCCTGGTATTCCTTGAAATGGTAGATGCTCAGGGCTTTCTTTTGATTCAACCCTTCCACCTTAACAGGGGCATGCTACCATAGGAGCAGCACCAAATAGTGGGTGCTAATAAAGCAGCAACAAGATGGGAAAGAGTCACCCAGGAAAAACTAGTCCTGCTACAAAGTGATGCTGAAGGCCAGCCCTTTGCACTACAGCACTCAGGGCATTCCCCACAATGTCCGAACTTCCTTGCAAAGGAAGGTTGCTAGAATCACTTCCACCCTAAAGATAGGAAGCCTAGGCACAAGAAGGCTAAGCAATTTGCCTGAGGTCATAACTAAGACAGTGCCAGAACAGGCAGCTAAATGCAAATATCCCAGGTATGGACAAACCCTCCAACCATCCTGTTCTCCTAAGGGTAATTTATGAAAAGAAAAGCAAAATTATTTTGTCTTTTGACCTTGAGACTGTTATGAGGTCTGGGTCATTGGTTCACCAGTTGAGACTTCAATAATTATGACAATTGTGTGAAGTTCAATTGGTATCTCCTTGAAAGCATTGTCCTTCCAATTAATTTTATTAAGATTTGGGAAATTTTGTTCCAAAAATGTGTTTGGTAGAGAAAATCCACGAGATCTTAGTTCATTATGAAGTAGTCCATGGTTCAAAAATTGCTGAAAACCAAAGTCTAAAATGGGTGAATACTTTCTACATGGGGATAATCCATAAACTGGAAGTACCAATGCGAAGAGATCATTTATTAGATGAATTAGATTATTAGCCCTTCTCCTCTCTCTCTCTCTCTCTCTCTCTCTGACTCTGTGATTGGTATCATATCACCTTTGAACTCTTGTATATTATGAACCCAATATCCCAAAATTTAAAAAAAAAAAAATTGGAAGGACACTTGACACTCTAATGATTTGCAAAATTCCGTGCACAGAAATTACAATCCCGGGCAGAAGAAATGCCAGGAAATAAATTCTCAGCTCTACCTCTGTAATTTATAGACAGTATGCTACCTATATAACTTATTTTGTAACAAGGGATTTTTAATCACTGCTCCCCCTTGAGATTCTGTGTAGTCCACGGTCCCAGAAGACAGCAGCAGCAATGGGCATACACTAAAAATAATTCCCTAGTGTAGACTTCATACAATTGCTCCTTTAAACTACAGGCCTAATAACTACAGAAACCTATTAGAGGCATTTCAATAAATGTTAGAATTTTTTATATGGGGTGAGGGGAGACAATAACATCGTGATGCTCCTGATGCTGGTTTTCAAAGAGAATCCACTTGCTTTAGTGAAGAAGGGGGTTATCAAATTTATTAGGCCCTGCCTGCATTTGAAGTAGGACATACTTTATACCAATGAATTTAAGGCAGAACCATGGAAATACTCTAACTGGAATTATCAATACAAAGATTGGTAAAATGACTAAAACTCTATAACCCATGTCAAGTACTAGGTTGGAACTCTGATTCATTCCTGACAAAAACACTAACTTTCTCTCTTATCAGCTTCTGGGTATACAAATTACATTCTAAGAAAGACATTAATCATTATTTTAAAAAACTCAGATCATATTAGAGGTGAAGAAAAGTATGGAATCTTGTGGGGTCATGTGCTCATTCTGTTAAAAAAAATCATTTCGGGGCGCCTGGGAGGCTCAGTGGGTTAAAGCCTCTGCCTTCAGCTCAGGTCATGATCCCAGGGTCCTGGGATCGAGCCCCGCATTGGGCTCTCTGCTCAGCAGGGAGCCTGCTTCCTCCTCTCTCTCTGCCTGCCTCTCTGCCTACTTGTGATCTCTGTCAAATAAATAAATAAAATCTTTAAAAAAAAATTATTTCACCAACTAAAGTTAAATGAGACCCCCCTCCCCCAAAAGAAAGAAAGAAAAGGGAAAAAGGAGGGAATGGAGGGAGGTAGGGAAGGAGAAAGGGAGGGAGAGAAGGAGGGACAGGTGTTATACGTCTTCAAATATTATCAACAATAACAGTATGAATATTTTCATTTTTTTCCAATTATTCATCACACCCTTTGCCAGCATTTAACTTCTTAGGGTTCCCCCCTTTCTTTTAAACTCACCACCAACTTAAGATTTTTGGGAGGTAAGCACCAGGTTTACAGCTTTTGTAAATTTAAGAACTAAGATATCTATTGACTGAAAAAAAAAAAAAAGCATGGAGTAATACACAATGATTCTTCTGTGTGTTTTTTTAAGCATTTCTCTAGTTCCTTAAATTTCTAAAGCCTAAGTATGAAAGTTATTCTGTATAAACATGTTTAGCTAATAATAATTCATAACTCTTAGTAATAATAGCATACAGTGGTAAGAGCATATAGGGGGAAGAATTGTGGCAGGGGAGACTTTTGCCTTCCATATTCTACTTTTGCTATTGCTAAAAACTTGTATTTTTTTGTTTGCTTTCTTCTGTAATTTACTTTTTTTTTTTTAATACAAAAAGTTGAAGAACCACACGGAGAACCTCTACCACTAATGTGTTCAGAGAACCTCTCCAGTAGAGGGCATGGTAGATTCAACATTGAAAATGTATATTCTCAAGCAAACCAAACTGTGGTTTTGCTGTGCAATATTTACAACTATTGCATTGTCTCTCCCTCCACCACAGAATGGAAAATATGTGTCATCTTAATATTGAGCAGTCCCATTTACCTAAAAGCCACTTGCAACAAAAAGACAAAGGGAAGTCATTAAACACTGCAGCTTTTGCTTTAAATCTATGTCTGCTGCCTTTATAAAAGAGATTAACATGGTAACTGTTTGACTGAAAGTTTTCTCAGAAGCCTGAAATAGGTCTTGCCTTAAAATCTTAAAATAACTCCTACAGAAATAATAAATCATTACACATTCAAATTTATCAACTGACCTCATAATTTTCAGGGAAAAAAAAATTTGTTGCCACTTGACATTAGCTGTCAATCCAAAACCGTTTATAAAAAAAATAAATAGAGGGAGCCTGGGTGGTTCAGTTGGTTAAGCAACTGCCTTCCGCTCAGGTCATGATCCCGGAGTCCTGGGATCGAGTCCTACATCAGTCTCCCTGCTTAGCAGGGAGCCTGCTTCTCCCGCTCTCTCTGCTGCTCCCTGCTTGGACTCTCCCTCTCTCCTCTCTCTCTCTCTTTGTCAAATAAATAAATAAAATCTTAAACAACAACAAACAAACAGGCATCTTTCCCATGTGCCATAATAATAACCTCTTAAAAAAAAAATAAAAAAAAAAAAATAAATAAATAAATAAAAAGAAACATCTAGAATAGTCTGTATTTAAACCAGTGGCTTACACGGATACATATATTTTCAATTTAACTTCCCTGGCTTAGTGATCCCTGAAAAAATTTAAATGGCAAATTGTTTTCCTTATTAGTTTATTATCCAGAGAGTACATATTAAGTATCTATTATGAGCTTAAGACTTTACAAATCTCTGGGACATTATTTTGATATTTTAATAGCATTTACACATTTATAACCTAATTAACTTTGAGTTCATTCTTTAATGGTTTTTCTACCTTGGATAGCTATAATTCCTTTTTCATACACATATAAATTAATAATGCCACATTTCTGTGTGCCCCTCACATGAGTCACAGAACATCTCATGAGATTGGCAATAAAGGTACATTACTCTTTGTACAAATGAGAAACTGGGGCTCCAGGAGGTGTCATGAGACAGTCTCAACAGTTACTTAGCACTTATTGGTTAAGCTGAGACTCTAATTAGGTCTCCAGACACAGGTCCAGCTCTCTCTCCTTGCTCTCTTTGTCAGAACTCCTGGACCTTCCACTATGAGTGAATTCTACCATCTGAGGTTCTAAGTGAATAATGTATTAAGGTTTATGCTGGCCAAAAAAAATAAAAAAGCAAGTGCCTATTTATCACACATATTTAATAAATAATTATTGAATAATCAGGAAGTGAAAATAGATGGAAATATGCGATGTTCTTTTACAGATAAAAGAGTATATGCATGAGAAAAATAGCATTCTTACATTTCACAAACATGTTTTAAAGTACTTACTACTGAAATCTAAATGACTTTCCTTTCCATAATAAAGTACGGCTATTCTCTTTAGTAATAATTGCCCATTTTACCCTACAAGTCAAACTTGGAGCTCCCAATTACTGGCAACTCACTTTAAGACGCTAAACTAGTTCCGATTTTCTTTAAGCAGTTCTAATGCAAATCAGGGAGAATTTTGCAGCCTAATCACTACCTTGCTGTTAATCTTATTTTCTACTTAAATGCTTGATGGGGAAACCGTTTAAATATTACTGTACAGTTCTATTACCTGAAATCAAGCAATTGTGTTGAGGTTATCTATTGTGGAGGTTCTCTGTCCTTCCACTCAAAATATTTAAAGCTGGCTACAGTAGAGGTGGTTTTTGAAGAAATAACAAATTAAACTTACTCAAGTAAACCACTAACGTCTCCTCCTCCTCTCTACCCTCCCCACCTCTCCCCTCTTTGCAAGTTATTAAGTGTTCTGGTAAATTCTAAGGCAACCAGGAATGACTCATGAGGAAATCCTGCATCCTCGCATTCTTAAACAAGAATGGCTCTGGCGTATTACAGTTGCGAGGTCTTGGTGTTTCCCTCTATCTCAGCACAGGGCGATCTGTGATCTCTGTTCTGGAAGGAAAAGCAGCCAAGGACTCCGGAGAAATAGCTTGCAACCCCACGGACAGACCCAGTCACGTATCCTTTGGTGATCAAAAAGGCACACACAGTTAAAAACAGTATGGCCTGATGAAGTCACTTTCTCCTGTTCCTTCCCTATTTATCATTCACTCCCAAACGTGTTCAAGAGGCCCCAGCAAGCTGCACAGCAGGTCACACCACCTGCCCCTGAACTGTCAGGGTTCCTGCCTTTCATCTTTTCCTTCCCCGCAAAGTCAATGGAGTCGCACAGCGGAATAGGTGAGGGTCTCCCAACCGCCTCAGTTTGCAAACCAAGAAATGAGGGGTGGGAAGAGGGCGAGCTCTCAAAAGGGGCGGGAGGGGGGAACGTCTTTTTTTAAGATAAGGCAACTCTTCTCTGGTTCCCTACAAGCAAGTTTTGCCCGGCGCGGAAGCAGCACTCCACTCCGCGGTTAGGGGCACGTAAGCGTGGGGGAGGGGAGCAGAGAGCGAGCGTGGGGGGACCCCTCTCCCCGCTCCCGCCCCCGGCCCGCGGCCAACTTTGGCTCCCTCCCTTCGCCGGGGGCCGCCACTCCTTGAGAAAGGTCGCTGGCCGCGGCCCGCTGCTGGGCTTCTCTGTCTGGTCCCACACCAAACCCCACAAGCCGCCGGGTCTGGCACGAGTGCGCACGAAGCAGAGGCCGCAGACGTCAGCGGGCCACACTTCAAGAGACCCTTCCGCAGCGCCCGTGACTGCCGCAGGCTGGAGGCTGACTCCGCCCCGTGCGGGTCTACAACCGACCAATCGGCGCCCTCTGGGGGCGGGACCGGCGGCCTGAGGCCCCGCCCCACCCCCTCTAATAAATGTGGCCGCGTACGTTCTCGCAAACATCTGCGGCCCTAGCAGGAGGAGGATCATGCAAAGTGCCATGTTCCTGGCTGTCCAGCACGACTGCGCATCCATGGACAAGAGCTCCGGTAATAGCCCCAAGAGCGAGGAGAAGCGGGAAAAAATGAAGCGGACCCTGTGAGTATGACTTCTCTCCCGCCACTCGCTGCGGACCTGGCTCTCCGGGTTGCTGCAAACGTGGTACATTCCGGCTCGGGTTTGATTGACATTAGGAAACGGTGTAACCTGCGCTTCTGCAGGGGGAAAAAATGTGGAAAAGGTCAATTTGCTAAGTAAGGTTAAATCCGTGTGGTATGTACTGATTTTGTTACGTGAGCAAAGGAGTCACAGTAGTTTAGGAATTGAGAAGAATTTTAGAACTGGAGGCGGTGGTAGATGCGCCTGAGAAATTGCGGGTTGGCTTTTTGTCCCCTGCATTTACGATAACATCCGAGAATCCTGCGGCCGAAGGGCATCCCCAGAAATGGTACCTTGCGTTTTAAGTTTTGATCAGCTTATACAGCTTCTGGAAGGAGTATTTTGGTTGGCTCTGATTATATTCGTTTTAAAAAATGGAACTGCATATCAGACCCACTAAAGACTGAAACGAATCCTTGTTGCGCATCATCTGCTTTAAATGAGTGTTGTAGTTCGGGCGGGGGGGTGGGGGGCGGCTCAGTCTCTCACACACACACACACACACACACACACACACACAACTACCTCCCTCATGGCTTCTAGTGTGGTCCAGAGCCTCCTGCTCTACGGGAAGTGAATGCTGACTGGCTCCAGGCAGTTCCACTGGAGGCTTCAAGTGTGAAATGTCTCAGAATTATAATTAAGGCTGCAGAAAAACTGCTGCCTTTTGTGGGCCAGAAATAGCATCTGCCTTTTTAAGTACGCCAAATGAATTCATTTAACTACCCGAGTAATTTTAAGTAGTCTTACTCTTGGTTATAAAAGTAGTACTTCTGTTCAGATGAATGGATGAAACTAATTGTGTTCGGCAAGTAGGTGCTAGGTTTAAATGTAAAATGCGTAAGACTGACTTGAAGAGTTCTTGTTTTGTCTTAATTTGTAGCTACTGGATGACTTTATTTGATAAAAATGCCTCCAACTGCAGTAGCAATGTAAAATGTTCCCACTTAGTGAGTATCTTTTTTTTTTTTTTTTTAGATTAAAAGATTGGAAGACCCGTTTGAGCTACTTCTTGCAAAATTCATCCTCTCCTGGGAAGCCCAAAAATGGCAAGAAAAGCAAACAGCAAACGTTCATCAAGTAAGTTGAAAATCTTGTACTTAGAAATGTGAATCGCTAGCTGCTGTGCTAAAAAGAGGAACTGTGATGTGCACAAGCTAACGTGCAGACTTTCTGTTGCAGGCCTTCCCCTGAGGAAGCACAACTGTGGTCAGAAGCATTTGATGAGCTGCTAGCCAGTAAATGTAAGTTAACCTGTTGAATTTGATCCATTTCAAGTATCATATGTCTAGAAAAAGCTGTTCACACAACAGAAGAGCAGATTGCCCAAGGGGAATTCAGCTTTATAATTGCTAAAAATATAATGCCTATTTTTCTCCTTTATTTCCTAGTATTTAACCATGGAAATGCATGGTTTTTTCATTGTAGATAGGGAAGAAAAACTAGCCAAAATTATAGTGGCAGTTCCTCTTCCTTAGGGTTGAATCAGCTTTTCCATTGCATACAATGTTTCCAGGAGGTTTAGTTCCCAGAGAATTTAGGTTCCCGTGTAAATATTTGCATTAATAGCAAAGTTAACTATATTTTTGTAGCAGTGCACCAACTTAAGCATTTTGCCTATTAGCATCTTAGCCTTTAAAGAGCTATAAACTGAGAGGATTACAGGTTTGAGTGAAATCAAGAAAATTGCTATCATCTAGAAATAATAAAATATAACAGTGGGAAAATCGTAGTTCTGGAAAAAATTGAAGGGATTAATTGGTCACCCAGTTCACATTCTGTCTGCTTTCTTTTTCCTTCTCCTTCCCCAGATGGTATTGCTGCATTCAGGGCTTTTTTAAAATCTGAGTTCTGTGAAGAAAATATTGAATTCTGGCTGGCCTGTGAAGACTTCAAAAAAACCAAATCACCTCAAAAACTGTCCTCCAAAGCAAGGAAAATATATACTGATTTCATAGAAAAAGAAGCTCCAAAAGAGGTAAGAGGGAAACAACGTTCTTCATTGCAGCATATTTTGAACACTCTTAACACCAACAAAAAACAAAAGACATCAAATTAAATTAAAGGCCAGGGTACGAGGGTGGGTAGGGAGTAAAATGTTTTTTGGAAACTAATTCTAGTTTTTAATTAGATTAATTTCATTTCTCAAATGACCTGGCGAATGAAGCTTAATCACACATTATAGTTTTTGCTTCTTGTTTTCAAATATCATATAGGTATCAATCTCTAGTTCTGAATATGGAATAAACCACTTTTTTTTTTATTTCAGATAAATATAGACTTTCAAACCAAAACTCTGATTGCTCAAAATATACAAGAAGCTACAAGTGGCTGCTTTACAACTGCCCAGAAGAGGGTCTACAGCTTGATGGAGAACAACTCTTATCCCCGTTTCTTGGAGTCAGAATTTTACCAGGACTTGTGTAAAAAGCCTCAGATCACCACTGAGCCCCATGCCACATGAGATGAGAAAGGGAGCCCAAAAGTGGAGGACATTTCATTTTTTTTCCTAAGGGAAAGGCTGTGACCTGCCAAAAAGACTGACCTTGAATTTAGCCTGGGTGTTCAGGAAACATCACTCAGAACTATTGATTCAGAGTTAGTGCATCAGGAAGGTGGTAACTGTCTAGGAGAAGCTTGTATTGGGACAGCTTCCGTAGCTGTGTCCAGGACACAGGGAGAAAGTGGTCTACATGTGGTGTGTCTCACACTGGAAAGGCAGAAATAGGAATGTGAGACCCCAAGGTATGATGTGATACTGTTGGTCCAGAAGCATTTAAAAATCAATAGGTCTGGGATTATGTGGCCTTAGCTAGCTGGCTGTATATCTTTCCCTAAATCAGTCCATGTTACCACATAGTGGTTTTAGTTTTAGTTATTTAGGAGTACTGTTAAAATGTTTACTGTGTGCAAGGGTGTTGAAGTTCTTATGACTACAGATCATCAGTACTGTTGTCTCATGTAACACTAAAACTGAAAGTCTGTATTTGAATTGCTAAGTGGTGTAATAGAATGAGTGCTGTCATGTAGGAAACTGCATTGTCCATGATGAGTGCCAAAAACTGTCCTGAAGGCAGCTAAACTTTGACGTGGTCTTTGAATACATTTAATAAATTTATTTTGATAAATAATGTTGAATATTTGGTTCAGACGTTGGGGGGTTTTGTGGGTTGTTGGAGGAGAGGGGACTGTTAAACTGGAAATATGGCAGATACAAGGGAAACCTCTTTATAATCGAGAGTATCCTAGGTGATGTGCTTGTTCCATAGAAACGGACAGTGCGCAGAAATGAGAAGTGACAGGAGTACGCCTCCTCTGCAGTTACCTCTTTTTTAAACCTAATAAACATTATGAAGGCCAAGAGAAGTCAGACCACCTCCTTAAAACCACTCTGGGCTCAAACTTTCTAATATAACCTTACCAAAAAAAAAAAAAAATCAAGCTTATTGTTAATAAAAACAAAAAATGACCTTAAAGCCCTTCCTGGATATCTACTAAAGATTAGCTGAGTATAAGAAGTAAAAGAATGGGGCGCCTGGGTGGCTCAGTGGGTTAAGCCTCTGCCTTCGGCTCAGGTCATGGTCTCAGGGTCCTGGGATTAAGCCCCACATCGGGCTTTCTTCTCAACAGGGAGCTAGCTTCCCCCTTTATCTCTGCCTCTCTGCCTACTTGTGATCTCTGTCTGTCAAATAAATTAATAAAATCTTTAAAAAAATGTAAAATAATATAATGTAGACAAAGCACCAGAGTAATTCATATAGCTCTGCTTCTCAAATGAAAAAGGAAGCCAAATAAGCTGAATGTAGGACTGCCTTTTATATTTCCCTTGGTTCCTACTTCCCCCACAGGGTACAGACATGAACGTCCAAGATGCATACCTGAAATTGGTCATCTCCATGATCCATACAAAAATCAGAATTTTCCTGATTCTCCTGCCTTCATTTGGCCAATAAAGAATCTGGTTATGTTACTTTAGCTAATGATGAAGGCAAAAGAAGCACACTTTTGTTTCTTAAACTTAATTTAGGAATGTGCTTTTTCTCCTAGTTAAGAGTGAGAGGACTTGAATCTGTTATTTTTCAAACTGGTTATTTAGAAAAGGAATACTCTTCTCCAGGAGGCTTCTTTCCCACCCTCCTTGATTACAGTCTTAAAAAGGAATGAGAGCCCTCGTCTCAGATTTGCAAGACCTGAACTGAGGTAACAATTTCTCATAGCTTTCTGACCTCAGAAGTCCATCTTCCCTAGTTCTTCAATGTACACCTTCCCATCTATCCCACTGCCTATGAGGTAGTAAGGGGCTTTAGAAATTGTAAATAATTTTAAAAAATTTTTAAAAAGCATCCTGATTTGCCAAAAGAAATTGGCAGGTGCCTGGGTGGCTCAGTGGGTTAAGCATCTGTGTTTGGCTCAGATCATGATGCTGAGGTCCTGGGATTAAGTCCCATATGGGGCTCCCTGCTCATCAGGGAGTCTGCCTCTCCCTCTGCCTCTTCTCCTGCTTGTGCGCTCTCTCTTAAGTAAATAAAATCTTAAAAAAAAAAAAATTGACACCACTACCCCCATAGTTTAAATACTGTTTTCATTGTTTTTCCAGTAATTTTCATTTTATGCCGACAGGCATAAGCTCCATGAAAGAGCCTCCTGCACTCCTGCATTGCCAGCAACCAGGATATCACCAAACAGGTGCTCTGTTTGGTGGTTGAAATAGTGGTTGAATCAATGAATTCTGAAGGGTATTGACAGACATTTCTTAAGAGAATAAATATGTTGGGTCTGCCTATGCCTTAATTTGGAAAGGTTTTGGCCAACAGAGAAACTCAAGAGTCATGCCATATATTTCAATTCATTACCAAGTCCTATTTATTTTAGCTCAAATATATTTCTAGCCCGCTTTCCATGGCCACCCTCATCAAAGATGCCAATATCTGATGCATGTCAAGACTCCCCTCATTCTTACTCCTACCTACATGTGTCCCCTGCTTTTTAATTCTGGGAATCCTTTTCAAACATAAGCTTGATCTTGTCTCTTGTTTCTTATAAACCCTTGACAGGTTTTCCAAACAAATAGGTTAAAAGCATTATCCCTAATATGGCCTAGCACCTGCACAGTTTGAACCCTCCTTCCACTCCAACCTTGTCTTCGCCGCATTTCCCCAGCTCTGCTGGCAACACTGACCCACTTCTGTTCCCACTGCAGGTAGCATGCCCACTGGTCCACAGAGCCTTTGCACGTAATAATCCCTCTGCAGGGAATGCAATTTTAGCTCTTACTCATCATTCATAGATCAGTGCAATTGTCACTTCCCTAGGGGAGCTTTCCCTGACCTCCTTATCTAGGTCAGATCCCTTTTTAGACATTCTCATAGCACCAGATTCTCTAATTTAGAGCACTAATAGAATTCTCATTAATTGGTATGATTATTTGATAATCCTATGACTCCTCCCCCAGACTGTGGATAGCACAATTTGAGGGCAGTATCTTTTGCTATTCATTGCTGAATCCCAACACTAGCACCTTGACTGACACACAGCGGAAGCGACATAAATCATTGCTGAATAAACAAACGAGTATTAAAAGGTCTTATAAATAAATTTTGATGAAACAAGTATCTACCGATGCACAAGGAAATAGTACAAGGTTTTAAAAGGCACATTGGCTCAAATGTCTGACAATATCTGCAGAGGTTTTCCTTTGGCAAAAAAATAACTACCTCTTACTCAGCGTGTTCCCTATAACTTTTGGCCTTTAATCGAAGAAGAGGCCAGATTATAGTAACAAAAAATAAGAGTTTTGACCTTTTCAGGGCCGCTAAAAGCACAGGCTTTATTCAGGTGGTATTTTCCAATGTTCTCTAGTGTGGAACAAACAGAAATAGATTTAAGATTAGAAGCCACATACCTCCACAAATAAATATCACTTAATGCTCCAGATTCTCCGAGTTCATACATTTAAGATCCACTGTCTATTCATTTTGATAGTATTTCACTTTTTCAAAGATTTTAAGCTCAGGAGCATTTCAAAATGCAGCAATCATGCAGTGCCACTGAAAAAAATAGAAGAATTGTGTATTTTCATGTGAACATAGGGAGGCAACAGATGAGTTTTAATGACATGGCTTAAAGCGATCACTCAAAATTTCAGAGGAAATGAGTCTTTGGTAGAGGGTTTGTTGGTGTGTTTGTCTGTTTTACCACAATGTTTGGTGGGCCGGCAGGAAGTCTCTTACGGCGGGGGTGCATTGTGCATTTGGACTTTAAGAAAGCCCAGCCTTGTACCAGGCACTAGCCTGTTTCTAACTTTGTTTTCCTGTGTTAGTCCCATCACAGATAAAAAAAGGAGTTGGTCTGACTTAAGGGACTTCGCCACTATTAAACAGTGAGCTTTGACCTTCACGGAGATTTCTGTGTACTGGCTTAGATGCCTTTTGACAACTCTGGAAAACAAGTTTTCCTGTTGTTGTCAATGACAAGGAGATGAGGTTTATTTTTGGCTTTCTAACTAAAGAGTAGCACGGAGTTGCTTGAAGTGACAATAACAGCCCAAAAGAGTGTCTCCTATGACCTGAAGGGCAAAAAATTAAATAAATAAAAGGAATCACTTATAGGGTAAGAGGTCCATTCTAGCTTAAGGTGACAGGATTCAACAAAGTTCTGATATAAGCCATTTTGGGCCCATGGTCCAGCATGACCAGACCACACTCTGTGTGGAGAATAGGACCCAGGATGGGTGTAGAAGTGAAGCCCAGGACCAGGTGATAGAAGGTTTTTGAATATTAAAGGTTAGGATTTTATTCTGAGGCAACAGACACCAATCTCAACTAAAATGTATAAAAATAACTTGGGCAGCAATTTGGAGGGTGAATTGGAGACAGGGAGATGAGCTAGGAGACTGAACTAATAGCCCAGACAAGAAATGCCATGCGCCTAGACCAGGACAACGCCACCCAATAAATAATTCAATGTGACAATAGTAGATTATACATCACCTACGCTATGCAGAACACAAGTCTATGCCAGGGAGGAAATAAATATAATGACATGTAAGATACACAGCTTGTCCTCCAAGAGGTGCCCATTAAATATTTCGCAAAATAAGGGGCACCTGGTGACTCTGGTCAGTGTCTGACCCTTGATCTCAGCTCAGGGCTAGATCTCAGGGTGGGGAGTTCAAGCCTCACATTTGGCTCTGTCCTGGGAAGGTAACCGACTTAAAAAATATATATGGCTTACAGAATAATGTCCAAAAGTTAAAACACCAGGTGGGCTATGATTGGTGATTAATTACCAAAAGAAAAATGCAAATACTTTTAGTTAGAATCTGTCAAGGAACAAAGTAAAGTGGCATTTTTTATGAGATTTAAAGAATGAGTAGATTTAGTAAGGATGGAGGGGAAAGTACTCAGGGTGGAGAAATGGTTTAACTTAAGGGGAAAGATTAGGTCTTGTATAGTACTGTGACATTTTTGTAGGCAGATAGTTTCTGTGAGGATGTATATTTGAAAGCTGTTTTGTTGATTCAATTTTTTGGCAAATATTTACCAGGGTTTCTCTGGGCAAGAAAGATGTGAAGGAGCAGAAGAAATGGTCAACTACCGAAAAGGACAGGAAAAGAAAGGCCGGGAGTTCAAGCTCAAAACTAAAAGCTACACTTTATATTTTTCTTAAAAATGGATTTCAGTAAGATGATCAACCAGCCTAGTCATCAGGCTCTATGGGATCTTCCTTCAGTTTGTACCAGGCATCTTTCCCTTCTCCTCCTACAGCCAAGCTTACACACCATGGTTGTCATTCCCTCCCCTGGACCTGGGTAGACCTCAGGTTCTGTGTCCTGCTTCTAATTCATTCACTAGACTGCCATTTGAACATTGATGTCTTCACATCACTCTTCTGACCAGAAAATATGCAAACTCTCTGGTATCTCCCAAATCAGAGTAAACTCCAATACCTACAGATAAAAATTCTTTGTTTTTTTTCTGCCTATCCAGTCTTAGTTTCACCATCCAGAAACAATCAATGCTGGATTCTCTTATTGTTCCTGAGATACACTATTTTTCTCCCATTTTTAGATCAAATTATCCCCCATGTTTAGAACTGCTCTGCCTTCCTTTAAATTTAACTCATTTCTCAAGGCTCAGATCAAGTTTGGCCTCTATGAAAGGTTGTCAAGGGTGTGTCAGTCTTGTCTTCCAACTAAATGGTCAATCACAGTACCATTTTGGCTTATTTTACTTAACTTTCAGAGTAATAGTAAGGTTCCAAACGTGAAGGATACTCACTATCCATTGATCATTGATTAACTGATCAGCTCATTGATTGATTCCCAACCTCTTCCATAAAAATGCATGCAGTGGAAAAAAAAATTACAAGCAGTGATATAAATGATTTCATTTAAATTTGCTAAGCTCCGGGCGCCTGGGTGGCTCAGTGGGTTAAAGCCTCTGCTTTTGGCTCAGGTCATGATCCCAGGGTCCTGGGATCGAGCCCCACATCGGGTTCTCTGCTCCGCAGGGAGCCTGCTTCCTCCTCATTCTCCCTGCCTGCCTCTCTTGCCTGGTTGTAATTTCTGTCTGTCAAATAAATAAATAAAGTCTTTAAAAAATAAATAAATAAATTTGCTAAGCTCATTCGTAAAAAAAATTTTTTTCAGGAGTCTGCAAAGCTTTTTATTTTGGCTCTACATTTTTGCCTTGCAAATTTAGAGCGGGGAAAAAACTAAACTATGTGGATCTTGGATAAGATCCTAACATTAGATTTTCTGGAATCCCAAGTTAATCTGATATTTATATGGTTTAAAAACTGCACTGACCTATATGGAAACTTCCCTTAGGAGTGAGACTTGTGTGTTTACTTAGCTGGTGTGTAACTTAGACATGTACAGACGTCATATCAAAGTCAAAATAATGAAAAAGAGAGAAGACCCAAATAGGAAAGTGAGAAGAAACTATTTGCTGCCGTCTGCTATGGGGTAAAAAGTAACTTGGTTTTCTTGGTTGTTGTTTTGCCTTTTTTTCTTTCTTAATGCATTTGCAACTTCCAATCTCAGAGGCCCATTCCACGTCCATCACAAACGATTCTCAGTCTTTAGCTTCAGAATACAACCACAAATTTTCTATAATAAGTGCATTTTGAAACTGCAATACTGAAACACCAAGAAAATATGCAGTTTACATGACCTGTGCTAGAGTCTGAGAAAAACCAGCTATCAAGCTTTGCTTTCACAAGCAGGTGGTGCTTGGTTGAACTTTGCTCTCTCGCACGGAAGTTTATGACGTTAAATCTCCATTTGGCACAAACCAGTGCATTCTCATACAGAGTGATTTCACAGAAGTGGCCATTGAGCATGGTAACCTCAGTGTCAGGACTTAAAGTTCTACCCCTTTCTTAGTTCTTCTACTTCTGTTTCAGATTCCAGAACTCTGTAAACCCTGTAACATTCCACAAAAGTGCAAGTAAGATGGTTAACGTTGTAGGACAGCTAGTAACAATAATTTCAAAAATAATTTTGGTCTTCATACAACTATTTTTAGAAAAAGGGCCAATAATCCATCTACTACTGAAAATGTTAATATTGATGAAGTATCTCTGAACTTTGAGTCATTTTTTTAAATCCAGATAATGTAGAAAGAGCCTAGAAAAAACACTGAAGATAAATCAGGAAAGTAGTGCTATCCATTAAAAAAGTAATATGCCACAAATACAATTTTTAGTTTATATTTTATAGCCTCATTGAAAGATGCAAAATTTTTAGTTTTATAGCTGCATTAAAAGATGCAAGAAGATGGGGCACCTGGGTGGCTCAGTGGATTAAAGCCTCTGCCTTCGGCTCAGGTCATGATCCCAGGGTCCTGGGATTAAGCTCCGCATCATCTGGCTCTCTGCTCAGCAGGGAGCCTGCTTCCCTTCCTCTCTCTCTGCCTGCCTCTCTGCCTACTTGTTATCTCCGTCTGTCAAATAAATAAATAAAATCTTTAAAAGTTGAAAAAGAAACAAATGAAGTTAATTTTAACAGTGTATTTTATATAACCCAGTATACTCAGAATAGTACTATCATTGTGGCATGTGATTCATATAGTAAATTATTAAAGAGGTATGTTATGTATTTTTTTCTTATTAAGTTTTCAAATTAAGTTTTATTACATCTGATGTGTATTTATACTTATAGCATATTCAAATACCAACTAGTCACATTTCAAGTGTTCAGTAGCCAAATGTGTCCACCTTATTGGACCTCCTAGCAGTAAAGGTTGAATCTAGATGATAGATCACAAACCAAAATAAATTTATACTTTCTTATTTTTTTCCAATGCCCAAATACATTTCATAGCCAGTAGTTCTCAAAACTCTTCACCACCATGTTGCCTTTAATTGGGAGAAGTATCTTCTATTTCCTGTATGAAGGCAATGAAGCTAGATTGCCACAATTCAAATGCCACTTCTCTTACTTGCTGTGTGACCAAACATGGACATATTATGGAACTTTTTTGTGTGAAGTTTTACCTATTTAAGTAATCTCTACCCCCAACCTGGGGCTTGAACTCATAACCCTGAGATCAAAAGTCACATGCTCTTCCTACTCAGCCAGCCAGGCACGAACTTCACTGTCTCTCAAGTAGAATGCAGAGGAATAATAGACTGCCTTACAGGTTTTTTTGTTCTTTTAATTTTTTTTTAAATAAATGGATTGATACATGCAAAATACTTACAGAAGTGCTAGCAAACAATGTTTAGTAATAATATTATTTATTTAAGAGTTACCTATTAACACTGCTTTGCATCATTTTCTAGACAAAAGTATTGTCTAGATCAAAAACTATTGTTGACTGGAAGACCACTAACTCAGTTAATATGAAAACCCTGACTTGAGTGAGTCAGTTTCTCAAAATAACTGACTCCAATGCTCATTATAATTTTTTTTAAATTTTATTTATGTTTCCTTTTGTTTTTAAGAGACCACAAGTGGAGGGAGGGGTAGAGGGAGAGAGAATCTCAAGCAGACTCTGTGCTGAGCTCCAAGTCCAATGTGGGGCTCGACCCCACAACCCCGAGATCATGAGCCAAAATCAAGAGTCAGATGCTCAACAGACTGAGCCACCCAGGTTCCCCTAGAATTATTAGAATTAGAATATTGCTTTCATGCATTCAACAATATTCATCCAGAAACCCAACAGAGCAATGGACAAGATCTATGCTCCCTGCCATCAGGGGAACTTTAGCTTCGATGGATTGTTCTCAACCCTGTATCTTTCATTTCATGAGTCTTCAGTTACTATTGATATGATTTAATATAGGCCTTATGTTAACATATGTTATCCTTGCTTACATCTAGCACTGGGATGACGTTGTCCACAAGTATCAGAAAACCCCAATCAAACTGGCATGAAAATACACAAATTCAAAGCTAGGGTAGATACCAATCCTGGTGCACCCTGAGCTCCTGCTGTTATTCAGCACTCCCTTTCACTCAGTCCTCCTCTATACTTCAGTTGTGTCAACACAGTGGCTTCCCTCATGGTCACAAAATGGTTACCATTAGCAAGGGCCGCAATGGACACCAAAGATTGCTCCAAAACGATAGGGAAAAAAGTGTATTTCTTAAATCTAATTAGATCAACTTGTCACCGTCCACAGAAGAAATCATACATGAATTGGCTTAACGCTGGGTTTTTGAATGATCATGGGTCAAGGGTATGGAATCACCAGGATCTGATACAAATCTTTAGTCTAGGAGTGAGATCATGCCTATGGAAGTGACAGGTAGCTGAAACAACTTGGGTTTTTTTTAGAAAGGAGGAGCTGAAACTGTGTGGTCAATTGGCAATGTCCATTACACAATGCTGAGAGGAACTTGTTTTGGTATATTGTTCCAAAGTCACAGAAGAAACAGTCTATGATTCAGTAAGCACTTGGGGATGTCACAAAATGGGTCACTGCAGAATAAAACCCAGAATACACAAGACTTTTATTCTCACTACATGAATTGTCTTTATCAGTTTAAATATGGCTGGAAAGTATTAAAAGAGAAAATAAGTCTAATACAAGGAACAGCTATAGATATTTGATTTGTAGCTCCACTTCCTAAAGTTTTGTGTGTGGAAATGTCACTTCTATGAGTCACAGTTTTCTCACTCAGCTCATCTCTTAGCCTCAAGTTCTGGTGGGGGGGATCAAAAGATATAATTCATGTGGAAGACATTTATAAGCTTTTAATGCAAAATAGAAATCATTATCATTAACAGGAAAATCAAAGCTTTCAAGTTTAGGGGAAAACAGTTCTCAATGCTGTATCTTTCATTTCATGAGTCTTTAGTTATTGCTGATATGATTTAATATAGGCCTTATGTTAACATATGATTTTTGTATTCCAACTACTTAGACAACAACATGCATTTCTTCTGAATTTGTACAACCTGTTACAAAAATAAATACTTCCTCACTCAACATGCATTCTGCAAAAGTTAAAAGCAAAAAATGTAAATATTCTAGGTGGGACTGAACAAAAATATTCCTTTTTTTTTTTTTAAGATTTTAGTTTTAAGCAATCTCTACACCCAGCATGGGGCTCAAACTCACAATCCCGAGATCAAGAGTCACATGCTCTACTGACTGAGCCAACCAGGTATCCCTGAACAAAAATATTCTAAGTATTAAATATTTTATCACAAAAGGCCTCTTAGAGTAACAAAATTTAATCAGCTGTTTTAGTTCTGCCTATTTGTCCTTCAGTGATTACTGCCCTTCTCCCTCTACTCCTCTACCATCATTATCTAGGCCTTCTTTATGTCAGGCCAGTATTACTTCTTGGGCTGTTGCCTGTTCTCTTAAAATTAGAATTTACTTTTTCCAACTCATCCTACATATGGAAGCAGATTATTCCTCATAAATGCCAATTTAACTATATATCGTGCTGGGACGCCTGGGTGGCTCAGTTGGTTAAGCGGCTGCCTTCAGCTCAGGTCATGATCCCAGCGTCCTGGGATCGAGTCCCACATCAGGCTCCTTGCTCGGCGGGGAGCCTGCTTCTCCCTCTGCCTCTGCCTGCCACTCTGTCTGCCTGTGCTCGATCTCTGGCTCTCTCTCTCCCTCTCTCTCTGACAAATAAATAAATTTTAAAAAATTTAAAAAAAAAACTATATATCGTGCTTCATTCAAAAAGTTTCGTTGCCTCCGTATTTCCCCGAGTAGCATAGAAAGAGCACTAGATTAGGAGTCAACAGAATGAGAATCTGGTCATAACAGCATTAACTGCCTGGTTAACCTGGGGATTGTCACTTCTCAACTACTTCATCTGTAAACAGTTAACTGGGTCTCTAAAATCTCTCCTGGCTCTAAAATCCTGCTTGGCTTTGAATATTCCTTGAAATCTACCCCTATTCTAATTTTAATTTTTTTTCTTAAACAATCTAACATAAAAATCACTGCTTTCATCCACCTGCTCTCCTCCCTATCCCTAGAAGCAAAGCCAACATCATTTCACTCATATTGGCCTTCTGCCTGGACAGGCCCCCTACTCCATTTATCCTATTTATATCCTATATATTTTTCAAGACCCAACTCACATTCCCCAGGCACACCAGCTTATCAATCTTTGCCTCCAATCCTTCACTCAACAAAAACTTTTTGCATATATACTGTGTGCAAGGCAGTGAGGACTCCATGCTGAATAAAAGAAAGAGGTTTCTGGCCCATGTGGAATGGACATTCCACTGGAGTCGATAGTTAATGAACAAGTGAATAAACGAGATAATTCCAGATTATGACAAATGCCTAAGAAAGAAATAAACTAAGTGGTCAGATAGGGAAGGGACAGGATGGTCTGGGAAGGCATATTTTAGCTGTGTAGTGTTGTTACATGCTCCCTGAACTTATGTTGACTTACGGATTAAACCAAAGCCCAGCTCTGCTTTACAACAACAAATCCTCTTTAAATAAGAGCCTTAAAACTTGTGTTAGATAAGCCATAACTTCTTATTAATTCCAAAATAATTTTTATCCATAGAAAGGATCATTTCTGAACCAACAACATATTGCATTCAGTATTTTTTAAGTTCTAAAAATTAAGAATCCCTTGAGGCATTTCTCCAATCACTAAGGATACTAGGGTACCCCAATTTTTTTTTTTTTTTTTTTTTGCTAATGTCATTTTCATACTCCAGGCTACTGTCCTTCTGGTTTTTTCTTAATGGCTTATTTCCTCAGATGGCATCCTGCTTCTCTCCCTAGTGCCCTATCATGTCACTGACATTATCCCCACCCACTCCATCCCCTGCGCTGAAAACCTGCCACTATATACCTTTTTATGAGGGTTAGAAACCTCACCCACTCACATTACTGAGTCACTAAACCTCAGAGATTTCCCCTCAAAGCTCTACTCCTTAAATTTCCACAAAGAACCCAATAAAAATAGCATTTAAGTAATTCCAGGATAACACCATTTTTCTTAAAAAAGAAACAATTGCCTGAAGACAGTCTGCCTTTGGTCAGGCTCTCACCACCTCGCAGCTGGATTCCTGACTGCATTCTGCTGAAAGTTCTCACCTTCAGACCGGCCTCACTCCCGTTCATCCTGCTTGAGGAAAGGGGTGGAAAGAACATGGGGCTGAAAGATGGATCAGACTCCAGTTGTCACCTTGATTCACCATTTTAATTAGTTGTTCAGCCTCTGGGACAATACTGAAGCTCTATCAGATTGTTTACTTGTAAGTTATGTCAATGTTAGAAACCGTGCTAAGAGATCTAAGAAGCATTGTATGCGTTGTGCTTAACACTGGGCTGGCACATGGAGGCATCCAAATTTAACTCCCCTTCCCTTCTTCAAATTTAACTCCCCTTCCCTTCTTCAAGTTAAATCTGAGCTCCACCTTCATTTCTCCATCTAGGAAAGCCTGTTCAGCAACCCTGTATCATTTATACAATCAGCTTCAGATCTATTAGCAGGCTCTTTTCATTCTGGTTCGATTACTTTTCCAGCTTTCTTTGATAGTTTCTTAAATTATTCCCTTTAGTCTCCACTAGGGAACCCTGGCCTGCTGTCAAAGCAGACATCTCAGTACTCCTTGACAGCATGAGCTTCTCAGGTGGCTCCACACCCCAGGTCTTGGCACACACATTGTGTTCTTGTCTGAAATGCCCTTCTTTCCTCTGAGATTTCCTTATTCCCTCTTCAAATTCTTCTCAAAACTTTGATCTCTTTAAAACTTCACAGACAAACCTGAGGCAGAGTACATACTTCTGATCTCCCAAGTTATTTGTTCACACCTCCATAATAGCTTTGTTGTTGTTGTTCCGTAAGTTAACCCATTTATCATAAGCTAGTAATGTTTCAAATGGTGGAGCTTTCACTGGTCTTTCGATTTTTTCAGTCTTCTCGTAGTAGACTTTACTATGAGGGCAGAGGTGGTGGTGTAGGTCCAGGGACCATCAGCTACTGTTTTATGGAGGAACCACACTGTTAGATGCCCCTGGCTTTCCTTCCCATCTTGGTTTTGCCACAGAAGGAGCAAGTGTACTTGGCATGATGGCTTATTTCCATTTTCTCCACCATTTTGCTGAGGGAGGCACCATAAGGTGTCCCATATTTACCAATGATTCTGACCTTTTGGGTCCATCTTAGCCATATCCCCACAAACTAGGTCCAAGCTCAGAGAATATAGCCTTCTCACTGAGAAATCTATCCCCAAACATTAATCTTATTTCTCTTGTCAATCAGAAGCATTCTCATTGTTTGAGCAGATGTTCAAAACCTGTTTTCAGACCTTTTGGGGGTCTGTATCCTTGGATAGGAAAGAATTACATCTTTATTTTCACTAACTTCCAAGTAAATTTAGCATTTCCTTCCATTGTGAATCTAAGCAACAAACAACAATAGCAGTAGCAAGTCATGTGACTGTCACAAAGTACAGATATTTTTGTCATGTTACAGTTGTTGAAGATATTTTGAGACATTGTTTGCATCCATCATTACTTCCAAGTTTCAGTAGTAATTAGACTTACTGCTAGAAACTTCCAAAAAGTTTAAAGTGTGAATAAAGAAGCACATATATTATTCTATTACAGTTTTTAAGTAAACATTTTGAGAAATTGTTGACTCATACAATTGCAAGAAACAATACAGAGAGATCCTGTGTATTCTCAGTTTCTCAGTTTCCCCAATGGTGACATCCTGCAAAACTATAGTAAAATATCATAACTGGCATACTGACATTGATACAGTCAAGATATAGAATATTTCTATCTTCACAAGAATCCCTTGTGCTGCCCTTTTATAGTCATGCAAACTTCCCTGCCACCCTACTCCATCCTTAAACCCTAGCAATCACTAATCTCTCCATTTCTATAATTTTGTTATTTCTAGAATGTCATATAAATGGAACCCTACAGTGTGTAACCTTTGGGGACTGGATTTTCTACTCAACATAATACTATGGAGATTCTTCAAAATACTGCATGTATCAGTAGCTTTTCCTTTTATTGCTGAGTAGTATTCCATAGTGTGAGTCTAACACCATCTCTTTTGCTACTTAATGTTTTGAATTGGTTATCAGTATGCCTGTCTTCCCTTCCTTTCATGAGATAAGAACTGTGAGTAGTTCTAATGCTGACAAATGGTCTTAGTTTTCATTTATCAGAGAATGTCTTGATTCCTCCTTCATTCCTAAAGGACATTTGCCCTAGATATAGAATTTGGGGTTGATCGTTCTTTTCTTCCAGCACATAAAAATGACATGCCACTTTCTTCGGCTTCCATGATCTCTGATAAATCTCATGTCATTCAAACTGCTTTCTCCCTATGAGTAAGGTCATTCTCTCCCACTCCTTACAAGATTTTGCTTTTTAGTTTTAGAAGTTTGTGTATATACATTTTGATGTGGATTTCTATGGGTTTTTCCTTTTTGTGATCCACTCGCCTTCTTGATTATATAGGTTTAGTGTTCTCATTGAATTGGGAAGTTCTCAGCCTCCCTTTTTTTGTTTTTGTTGTTGTAATCCCACAAGTACATGAGGCACTGTTCTTTTTTTTTTCCTCCATTTTCTCTACTCTTTTAAACTTGAGAAATTCTATTTTATCTTTAAGGTCACTGATTGTCGCCTCTGTCTCCTCCATTCTAATTTTGGGCCCATCCATTGAAGGTTTTTGTTTAGGTTCTTGTATTTTTCTTCATTTCTAATTTTTCCATTTGGTTCTTCTTGATATCTTCTATTTCTCTGCTGAAACTTTCTACTTTTCTTATGTTTTAAGTATATTCATAATTGCTTACTGAAAAATTTTTATAAAGATTGCTTTGATATCTTTGCCAGATAATTTTAACATTTCTGTCATCTCTTTGTTGGCTTCTAGGGTTTTTTTTCATTTGTCTTTTTTTTTTTTTTTTCATTTGAGCTGAGATTAGCCTATTTCTTGGTGTGACAATCAATTTTGTATAATAATCTGGACATTCTGAATATTATGTTATGAGACTCTGGGTTCTATTGAAACTTTCTGTTTTAGCTGGTTTCATCTGACACTGTTCCAGCAGGAGAAGGGAGATGCTGCCTTATTATTTCAGCTGGACTAGAAGTCCAAATTTCCCACTTGGCCTCTGTTGCTACTTGAGGGGAAAAGAAGCTTATTATTATACTGGGCAGGGGTATAGGAGTCACAACTCTCCACTAGAACTCCCCATTCAGCCTTTGCCCGTATAGGTGTGGGTGGGGCCACAGATTTTTTTTTTTTTTCCCTATGGTGTTTGGCTGGAGTGGAATGCTTACTGTTTAAAGTTTTCTGTCTTGCTAGACTTTCCCTTTCCTTGCCCTTGCTATATAGGAAAAAAGCTTCTGTTGGGACTTTTTTGTCTGTATGCCTTGACATTTCTGAGTTGCCGGCTTTAGGTCTAGAATATATAAGGCAAAAAGACAATCTAGGGAAATCACAACCATATCATGCCTTGGTCTCTAAAGTCTCTAACTGTTCTTTCTATTTCTCTCCACCTTTCAGAGTCTTTGTTTGTTTCATATGTAATGTCCAGGGCTTTTAGTTATTTTTAGTGGGAGGAATAAGGAAAAGGAAATGTATCCCACCTTCCCAAAAGTGTAAGTCTCCTCTGTCACTGTTTTTTTTCTTTTTTTAAATATTTTGATTACAATATTTCAACATAATTGTGGTTTTTTGCAGTCCTATATGTTTTATTTATGCATTTATTTATCTGAGAAACATCAGAGAGCCATAGAGATTCTACAGAACCACTACTTTAAAGAAAAATTCAAAATGGAGACCCAAAGGAAGTAGCACAGAATTATATTCCAAAATGACACAATTGGCCCAACTGCCTTCTTTAGAGTATGCCTTGGCTTTCTAACTTCCATGCATCCTCTCCAGCCCCACCCAGGGTTAGGACAATTATATGGAGATTTCTAGGGAGCCATCCATTACCAGCCA
>PISX010011118.1:0-11771 GCA_004024625.1 Mellivora capensis
CCATGAGAGACTATGGACTCTGAAAAATAACCTGAGGGTTTTGAAGGGGCGGGGGGTGGGAGGTTGAGGGAGCCTGGTGGTGGGTATTATGGAGGGCACGCATTGCATGGAGCACTGGGTCTGGTGTAAAACTATGAATTCTGTTACGCTGAAAAGAAATTAAAAAAAAAAAAATATATATATATATATATATATATGTATAAATAAAATGATTGTTGCTTATGCCACCAGGTTGGGATGGCTATCCAGTAATACACTGCCAGGACAAGGACTTAGATTAAAATATTTTAATTGACAAAATGATATACTCAAGATATTTCCAAGTTAGAATCAATAAGACTTGAAACCAAATGGAATTTGGAGCAGAGAGGGAAGATTTGAAAATAATATCTAATACTTACTGGGTCTTGAGTACATCAAACACAGTACCAGGAAGGGAGCCACAACTATAAATATTTCCTACACTTTAGAATTTAAAATCTAGCAGTAGATCCTATAATTTTCCAAAGCCTATCGCCATTCAGCCATATTTGAGATTAACAGTATAATTCATAATAAGACATGTCTTCTCTTCAAGTAGTTTTCCAAACATAGCTGGTTTGGTTTTTGTTTTGTTTGTTTTTTTTTTCACCTAGACAGAAAACAATTTGAGTGCAGATCGACATAAACTTAGTGAGTTTAGATCTCACTCACAGGCTTGAAATTGTGCCCATCTAAAAACTGAACCTCCATGATAGGATACCCGAAGCCCTGCTGTGCCTCCTGAGAGAAATAACAAAGATTTTGAGACAGATGGCTCTTTCTCACTATGCCAGAATTATGATCCTTGAATCATGGCACTTCAAGGGATTGCATCAAAGAATAAAATTTAGTCCAACCTCTGGAAGAAGTGTACTTGTCGGAGGGAACTCACTTTAAGGGGAGATACGAGGAGTATAGGGTCCTTTACATATTACACAACAATATTATACATGTTGTATTACTCTCTGAGAACCCAATAGACACCCAGGAACACCAGTGAAGGTAGGACAGGGGTTGCCTTCAACCCTGTGAGAGCAGAAGTGTCAGAGTGAATGCCAAAAGCATTCAGAAAGTCAGCCATGGAGTCAAAACACACAGTGATTATTACTTTTATTTGTCTCATTTGTTTCTCAGTAAGTATGTACTACTTCTACAATTAGAGAAGTCCATATAATTACAAACTTTAAATTAAAGACAGTCAATCAGTCTATTGGTGGTCAAGGTGATCCTTTAAGCATTTAAGATCCTTTTGGACTAAGGGAATTGGGCTGGATGGTTTGGGGGAGAGACAGGAGCAGGAGGTGTTGGGGTCTGTCTTGGATTGTTTTCTAGAAGCAGATCCTGAGACAATGATAGATATGTAAGTGATTTGTTGCAGAAGCAACCCTGGGAGAAACTGGGAAGAGGAATGGGAAGTAAGAGGGGAGAAACTGGGAAGTAAGAGGAAAATTTGATGATGTTCTCTTTATCTATTTTTAATTTTATTATTTTGCTTTTGGTATCTTATCTTTTTAAAAAATTGCCTAATCCAATTATGAAGATTTATGTTTATATTTTCTTCTAAGAATTTTGTAGTTTTAGCTCTTAATTTTAGGTTTTTGATCCTTTTTTTTCATTAATAGGCATTATGTTTGGAAAAGTTTTAGATTTACAGAAAAAATGTAAATAGTGTAGACATAGTATATATTGCAAATAATATGACAGTTCTCATGGACCTCATACAGAGTTTCCCCTATTATTCATATTTTACATTAGTATGGTACAGTTGTTAACAACTGATGAACCAGTATTAGTACATTATTAACAAAAATCCATGATTTATTTAGATTTCCAGTTTTTGTTTGTGTATTTTTAAAGATTATTTTAGAGAGAGAGAGAGTATGTGTGGGGGTCGGGGTTGGGGGGGCAGGGAGAGGCAGAGAGAAAGGGAAAGAGAATTTCAAGCACACTCCTCCCTGAGCACAGAGCCTGACATGGGGCTCAATCTCAGTATCTTGATATCATGCCCTGAGCCAAAATCAAGAGTCAGACTTAACCAACTGAACCACCCAGGCGCCTCTAGATTTCCTTAGTTTTTATCTAGCATTTTTTTCCTATTCCAGGTTCCCATCTAGGACACCATGTTACATTTACTTTATGACTCCTTAGGCTCCTCTTCACCATGGCACTTTCTCAAACTTTTGTTTTTGATGACCTTGTCAGTTTTGAGGAATACTGGTCAGTGATATTGTAAGATGCATGTCTCTTAGAATTTGTCTGATGTTTCTCTCTTAATTTCACAGGGTATGGGGTTTTGAGGAGGAAAGTCACAGAGGTAGTCTTTGGCTCAGTTTGAGTTAATCTCTGTGTGTAAGGTGAGGTAAAGTCCAACTTCATTCTATTATAAATGGATAGGCAGTTGTTTCAGCACCATTTGTTTAAAAGATGATTTTCCCCATTAAATTTTCCTGTTATCATTTTCAAAAATCAATTGATCATAAATGTGAGGTTTTATTTTTGAACTCTCAATTCCATTGATCTATATGTCTATCCTTATACCAGTACCACACAATCTTGATTACTGTAGCTTTGAAGTAAGTTTTGATATGGGGAATTATGAGCCCTCCAATTTTGTTCTAATTTCAAAAATTTGGGGGACTGGGAGAAACATTCTAGATCAATTTTCACATGAACTTTAGGATCACCTTGCCAGTTTCTGCAAAGAAATCAGTTAGAATTCCCATAGAAATTGTGTTGAATCTGTAGATAATTTTGGAAGTATTACAATCTTAACAATATTCAGTCTTCCAGTTCTTGATCATGGAATGTCTTTCCATTTATTTAGCCCTTCTTGAGTGGCTTCCAACAAATATTTTCTAGTTTTCAAAATATACGTCTTGGATTTCTTTTGTTAAATTCATTCTAGAGTATTTTATTCTTTTTGATGTAATTTAAATGAAATTGTTTTCTGATTGCTCATTGCAAGTATATAGAATTATCATTGAGTTTGTATGTTGATCTTGTACTCTGCAACTTTGCTGAACTTGTTCATTAGTTCTAATGCATTTTTTTGTTTATTTTTGTTTTTTAAAGATTTTATTTATTTATTTGAAAGAAAGAGCGCAAGCAGGAGGGGAGGAGAGAGGGAGAAGCAGACTCCCTGCTGAGCAGGGAGCTCAACAGGAGGTTTGATTCCAGGATCCCAAGATCATGACATGAGCTCAAGGCAGACGTTAAACCTATTGAGCCACCCAGGCACCCCAGTTCTAATGGTTTTAATGAATTCCTTAGGATTTTCTATATAGAAGATTATGTCATTTACAAATATCGCTTTACTACTTTCTTTCCAATCTAAATGCCTTTTATTTCACTTTCTTGCCAACTGCTCTGACTGGAAAACCAGTATAAAAATGGTGAGAGCACATATCCTTGTTTTATTCCTGATCTTGGCAAGAAAGTTTTTCGTTATTTTTTGTAATTAACATATAATGTATTATTTTTTTCAGGGGTACAGGTCTGTGATTCATCAGTCTCAAACAATTCACAGCACTCACCATAGCACATACCCTCCCCAATGTCCATTGACCAGCCAACTAAACCCTCCCACTGCGCCTTCCCTCCAGTAACCCTCGGTTTGTTTCCTGAGATTAAGAGGCTCTTACGGTTTTTCTCCCTTTCTGGTTTTATCTTGTTTCATTTTCTCCTCCCTTTCCCTATGATCCTCTGTCTTGTTTCTCAAATTCTTAATATTAGTGAGATCATATGATAATTGTCTTTCTCTGATTGACTCATTTCACTTAGCATAATACCCTTTAGTTCATCCACATCGTTGCAAATGGCAATATTTCACTTTTTTTAATATTTCACTTTTTGATGGCTGCATAATATTCCACTGAGTATGTGTATACCATATCTTCTTTATACATTCATCTGTTGATGGACATCTAGGCTTTTTCCATAGTTTGGCTATTGTGGACATTGCTGCTATAAACATTCAGGTACACATGCCACTTTGGATCACTGCATTTGTATCTTTAGGGTAAATACCCAGTAGTGCAATTGCTGGGTCATAGGATAGCTCTATTTTCAACTTTTTGAGGACCCTCCATACTGTTTTTGAGAATGGCTGTACCAGCTTGCATTCCCATCAACAGTGTAGGAGGGTTCCCCTTTCTCCACATCCTCACCAACACCTGTCATTTCCTGACTGGTTAATTTAAGCCATTCTGACTGGTGTAAGGTGGTATCTCACTGTGGTATTGATTTGTGTTTCCCTGATGCCGAGTGATGTGGAGCACTTTTCCATGTGTCTGTTGGCCATCTGGATGTCTTCTTTGAAAAAAATGTCTGTTCATGTCTTCTGCCCATTTCTTGATTGGATTATTTTTTCTTTGGGTGTTGAGTTTGATAAGTTCTTTATAGATTTTGGATACTATATTTATCTGATATATCATTTGCAAATATCTTTTCCCATTCTGTCAATTGTCTTTAGGTTTTATTGACTGTTTTCTTTGCAGTGCAAAAGCCTTTGATATTGATGAAATCCCAATAGTTCATTTTTGCCCTTTCTTCCCTTGCCTTTGGCGATGTTTCTAGAAAGAAGTTGCTGTGGCTGAGGTCGAAGAGGTTGCTGCCTGTGTTTTCCTCAAGGATTTTGATGGATTCCTGTCTCACATTGAAGTCTTTCATCCATTTTGAGTCTATTTTCATGTGTGGTGTAAGGAAATGGTCCAGGTTCATTCTTCTTCATGTGGCTGTCCAATTTTCCCAAATTCATTTGTTGAAGAGACTGTCTTTTTCCATTGGACATTCTTTCCTGCTGTGTGAAGGATTAGTTGACCATACAGTTGGGGGTCCATTTCTAGGCTCTCTATTCTGTTTCATAGATCTATGTGTCTGTTTTTGTGCCAGTACCATACTTTCTTGATTGCAGCTTTGTAATAAATCTTGAAGTCTGGAATTGTGATGCCACCAACTTTGGTTTTCTTCTTCAACATTCCTCTGGCTATTTGAGGTCTTTTCTAGTTCCATATAAATTTTAGGATTATATGTCCCATTTGTTTGAAAAAAGTGATATTTTGATAGGGATTTCATTAAATGTGTAGATTGCTCTACATAGACATAGACATTTACAAAATATTTGTTCTTCCGATACATGAGCATGGAAAGTTTTTCCATTTATTTGTGTCTTCCTCAATTTCTTTCATGAGTATGCTATAGTTTTCTGAGAACAGATACTTTGCCTTTTTGGTTAGACTTATCCCTAGGTATCTTGTGTTTTGTGGTGCAATTGTACATGGGATTGACTCCTTAATTTCTCTTTCTTCTGTCTTGTTGTCAGTGTATAGAAATGCAACTGATATCTGTGCATTTATTTTATATCCTTACACTTTACTGAATTCCTGTATGAGTTTTAGCAGTTTGGGAGAGGAGCCTTTTGGGTTTTCCACATAAAGTATCATATCATCTGCAAAGAGTGAGAATTTTACTTCTTCTTTGCTGTTTCAGATGCCTCTTATCTCTTTTTGTTGTCTGATTGCTGAGGTTAGGACTTCTAGTACTATTTTGAGTAGCTATGGTGATAGTGGACAGCCCTGCTGTGTTCCTGACTTTAGCAGAAAAGCTCTCATTTTTTTCCCCATTGAGAATGATATTTGCTGAGGGTTTATCATAGATGGCTTTTATGATATTGAGGTATATACCCTCTATCCCTACACTGTGAAGAGTTTGATCAAGAATGGATGCTGTGCTTTGTCAAATGCTTTTTCTGCATCTATTGAGAGTATCATACAGTTCTTGTTCTTTCTTTTATCAATGTATAGTATCACATTGATTGACTTGCAGATATCGAACCAACCTTGCAGCCCAGGAATAAATCCCACTTGGTCATGGTGAATAATCCTTTTAATGTACTGTTGGATTCTATTGGCTAGTATTTTGGTGAGATTTTTGCACCCATGTTCTTCAGGGATAGTGGTCTGTAATTCTGCTTTTTGATGGGGTCTTTTTCTGGTTTTGGGATCAAGGTAATGCTGGCCTCATAAAAGGAGTTTGGAAGTTTTCCTTCCATTTCTGTTTTTTGGAACAGTTTTGGGGGAATAGGTGTTAATTATTCTTTAAATGTTTGGTAGAATTCCCCTGGAAAACCATCTGGCCCTTGGCTTTTGTTTATTGGGAGATTTTTAACAACTGTTTCAATCTCCTTACTAGTTATGGATCTGTTCAGGTTTTCTATTTCTTTCTGGTGCGGTTTTGGTAGTTTATATGTCTCTAGGAATGCATCCATTTCTTCCAGATTGTCAAATTTGCTAGTGCAGAGTTGCTCATAATATATTCTTATAATTGTTTGTATTTCTTTCATGTAGGTTGTGAACACTCCTCTTTCATTCATGATTTTATTAATTTGGGTCCTTTGTCTTCTCTTTTGATAAGTCTGGCCAGGGGTTTATCAATCTTATCAATTCTTTCAAAGAACAAGCTCCTAGTTTCATTGATCTGTTCTACTGTTGGTTTCTATTTCACTGATTTCTGGTCTGATATTTATGATTTCTCTTCTCCTGCTGGTTTTAGGCTTTTTTGCTGTTCTTTCTCCAGCTCCTTTAGGTGTAGAGTTAGTTTGTGTATTTGAGACCTTTCTTGATTCTTGAGAAAGGCTTGTATCGTTATATACTTTCCTGTCGGGACCACCTTTGCTGTGTCCCACGGATTTTGAAACAATTTTGTTTTCATTTTCATTTGTTTCCATGAATTTTTTAAAATTTTCTTTAATTTCCTGGTTGACCCATTCATTCTTTAGTAGGATGCTCTTTAGTCTCCGTGTATTTGAGTTCTTTCCAACTTTCCTATTGTGATTGAGTCCTAACTTCAGAGCATTAAGGTCTGAAAATATGCACGGAATGATCTCAATCTTTTGGTACTAGTTGAGACCTGATTTGTGACCCAAGATGTGATCTACTCTGGAGAATGTTCCATGTGCACTAGAGAAGAATGTGTATTCTGTTGTTTTGGGATGGAATGTTCTGAATATATCTGTGATGTCCATCTGGCCCAGTGTGTCATTTAAAGCCTTTATTTCCTCGTTGATTATTTGCTTAGATGATCTGTCCATTTCAGTGAGGGGGGTGTTAAAGTCCCCTATTATTATTGTATTATTGTCAATGTATTTCTTTGATTTTGTTATTAATTGGTTTATATAATTGGCTGCTCCCATGTTAGGGGCATAGATATTTAAAATTGTTAGATCTTCTTGTTGGACAGCCCCTTGAAGTATGGTAGAGTGTCCTTCCTCATCTCTTATTATAGTCTCTGGCTTAAAATCTAATTAATCTGATATAAGGATTGCCACCCAGCTTTCTTTTGATGTCCATTAGCATGGTAAGTTGTTTTCCACCCCCTCACTTTAAATCTGGAGGTGTCTTTGAGTCTAAAATTAGTCTCTTGCAGACAGCATATCAGTGGGTCTTGGTTTTGGGGTTTTTGTTTGTTTGTTTGTTTGTTTTAAATCAATTCTGATACTTTGTGTTTTGATTGGGGCGTTTAGCCCACTTATATTCAGGGTAACTATTGAAAGATATTAATTGAGTGCCATTGTATTGCCTTTAGGGTGACAGTTACTGTTCCTTTCTGGTCTATGTTACATAAGGCCCTCTGTTTGCTTCGAGGACCCCTTTCAATATTTCCTGTAAGGCTGGTTTGGTGTTCGCAAATTCTTATAGTTTTTGTTGTCCTAGAAGTTTTTATTTCTCCTTCCATTTTCAGTGACAACCTAGCTAGATACAGTATTCTTGGCTGCATATTTTTCGTGTTTAGTGCTCTGAATATATCATGCATCCTGGCCTGCCAGGTCTCTGTGGATAGGTCTGCTGACAGTCTAATATTTCTACTGTTGTAGGTTACAGACTTCTTGTTCCAAGCTGATTTTGGGACTTTCTCCTTGTCACTGAGACTTGTAAGTTTTACTATTTGATGATGGGGTATTGACCTATTTTTAGTGATTTTGAGGGGGATTCTCTGTGCCTCCTGAATTTTGATGCTTGTTTCCTTCCCCAACTTAGGAAAGTTCTTCTGTAATTTGCTCCAATATACCTTCTGCCCCTCTCTCTTTCTACCTCTTCTGGGATCCCAATTATTCTAATACTGTTTCATCTTATGGTATCACTTATCTCTCGAATTCTCACCTTGTGATTCAGTAGTTGTTTGTCTCTCTTTTGCCCAACTTCTTTATTCCCCATCATTTGGTCTTCTATATCACTAATTCTCTCTTCTGCCTCACTTATCCTAGCAGTAAAAGCCTCCATTTTTTATTGCACCTCATTAATAGCTTTTTTTAAATTTCAACTTGGTTAGATTTTAGTTCTTTTATTTCTCCAGAAAGGGATTCTCTAATATCTTCCATGCTTTTTTCAAGTCCAGCTAATATCTTTATAATTATCATTCTGAACTCTAGTTCTGACATCTTACTAATGATGTAATGGTTAGCTCCCTAGCAGTCAGTAATGCCTCTTGTTTTCTGTTTTTTTTTTTTTAAGGTGAGTTTTTCCACCTTGTCATTTTGTCCAGAAAGAATAGATGAATGAGAGATAAAAATGCTAAAAGGGTAACAACAACCCCAGAAAAATATACACTAACCAAACAGAAGAGATGAAACCAGTGGAAGAAGAAAGGGAAAAAAAATATTAAACTGGTGAATAGAACAGAGCCACACACTTGATTTTGGGTGTATTTTGGTCTGTTAGAAGACAGTGCCTCCCAAAATTTTAAAGAAAGAAAATATATGTATATGTAAAGACAATGAAGGGATGGAATATGACTGTAATGATGAAAATTTAAAAAGACTTTAAAAAAGGAATTGATAAGAAGTTGGTTGAAAAATTTAAAAAAAAAGGAGAGAATGTGATCAGGCTAGAGACTAGAACAAAGCCATATGCTAGATTTAGGGTATATTTTGGTCTGTTAAAAGAAACTGTATCCCAAAATTTTAAGCAAGGAAAAATTTATATGTATACAAAAAAATGATTAAATACAATGAAGGGATAGAATAGGACCATAAAAATGTAAATTTAAAAAGATTTTTAAAATGGTATTGATATGATAAAATAGTTAAAATAGGAAAGAGGAAAAATTCAAAAAATAGAAAAAGAAAAAATGAAAATTAAAAAAATTAATTTTGAAAGACTAAAGAATCATGGGAAAAAACCATGAATTCTATGTTCTATATTCCCCCTAGCACTGGTGTTTTGGAGTTCTCATTGATCTGTAAACTTGGTCTTGGATGCATATTCTTGCTGATCCTCTGGGGGAAGGGCCTGTTGCAGTGATTATCAAATGTCTTTGCCCAAGGCGGAATTGCACCACCTTTGCCAGGGGCCAGGCTAAGTAATCTGCTCAGGTTCACTCTTGGCAGCTTTCCAAACAGCTTTGGAGGAGGAGAATGAAGATGATGGCCTCTCAATCTCTGGCCTGAAGCAGCCAGAAGCTCAGGGCCCCACTCCTCAGTGCGCCCTCAGAGAAAAGCAGTCAATCCCTCTCTTGTCTCTGGTCACACTCCAAGCTCACCCAGCCTGTAACCAAGCATTTCTATCTCTGGCACATGGTCCAGAGTCTTCATTTGGAGTCTTCAAACTCAGCTGATTCCTCCCATGCACCCCCATGCTTCTCCTCCAGAGGAGGAAGGTGAGTTTCCCCAGATCTGCCACTTATGGGGTCTCTGCTTGAAGAACAGTGGTGGTCTGGTCTTGCTTCACATCATGGTATAAGGTAACCCCAAGCTGAGAGACAGTCCTTGGCTCTGTCTCTGCAGCTGGCTGCTCTGGGAGCTCTACTGCACTCAAACACCCCTGGTCTTCTGTGGCCCCATGGGTCCTGAGACCTCACTGTTCCTATGAGAGCTCCACCCCCCACTAGTCTCTGGAGCAACATCCCTCAGTGGAGCAGACTTCTAAAATTTCCAATTTTGTGCTCCCCTGCTCTACTGCTTGCCGGGAGCTGGCCCCTCTCCCTGCAGACCATTTTCCTGAATGTTGCCTCAGTTTCACTTCTCCCCACCTCCTACCTTCCAGAAAGTGGTCGCTTTTCTGTTTCTAGTATTGCTGCTCTTCTTCTCTTCAATCTCCTGTTGAGTTTGTAGGTGTTCAGAATGGTTTGATAACTATCTAGCTGAACTCCTGGGATCCAATGATATTTAAGTTTCCTACTCCTCCACCATCTTGTTCTCCCTCCAAAAGTCTTCCACTATTAAGTATGATGATAGTTGTAAGTTGTTGTAGATGCTGTTATCGGGTTGAGAAATTTCCCTCCTATTCCTTGTTTATTGAATATTTTTATTATGAGATAGTGTTAGATATTGTCAAATACTTTTTCTGCATTTATCAAGATAATCATATTTTTGGTACTCTATTAACATGATGTATTACATGAATTGATTTCAGGGTGTTAAACTTGTATTCTTGGGAAACACCCCATTTAAGTCATAATGCATGGTCAATTTGATATGTTGCTGGATTAGGTTTGCTAGTATTCTGTTGAGGAATTTTGTATCTGTATTCATAAATGATATTGATCTGTAAAATTTTCTGTTTCTGTGATGTTTTTGTCTGTTTTTAGTATCAGGGTAATACTGGTCTCATAGACTTGATTATGAAGTGTTACCTCTGGTCTCTCTTTTGAGAGTTTTTGAAAGATTGTTCATTTATCTTTCAACATTTGATGGATTTCACCAGTGAAGCCAGTGAGGACTAAGCTTTTCTTTGCTTAGTGTTTTGATTACTAATTCTATCTCTCTACTTTTATATGTATTTTCATATCTTCTATTTATTCTTGAGCAAGTTTTAAAAATACATTGTTATAATCATTACTTTATATAATTTTATATCTACTAAAGAAGCTAAGAAAAGAAACCAGAACTAGTATATATTTATAAAGTTTGTTAAACTTTCTTTTAAAATATTTCATGTTCTTTTCCTTTGTTCCTGTGGATTTAAATTTACCACCTGTGTCATTTTTGTTGTTGTTGTTGTTTATGTTTCCAGTGCAGCTTTGCTACCACCCACCTCCTTTGTAATATTACAAATGTCATTAAGTTACAAACATTACCAAAAAATTACAAAATGTCAAATATAGTACATTTCTATATGTTATAGGTCTAATAGTAAAATTATATACATAGTTTTATAAAGTACTTTAAATATGCATTTATATTGTCTTTTAAAATTATGTTTACTGTTGCTTGTTTGTTGCATACATGCAAATTACTGTCTGGATCACTTACTTTCAGGTAGAAAAACTTCCCTTAGTATTTCTTGTAAAGAAAATCAGCAAGCAAATAAATTCTATTAGTTTTTTGTTAATCTGGTAATGTCTTTATTTTATCTTCATTTTTCCAAAAATAGTTTTGCTGGATATAAGATTTCTGGTTGACATTTTTTCCCCAGAATTTTGGATACACCATACTACTGCATTTTAACCCCATTGGTTTTGTTTTTAATGAGAAATCAGCTGTTTATCTTATTGAGATTCTGCTGTACATGTCATTTTTCTCTTGCTACTTCCAGGATTTTCTCTTTGTCTTCATCTTTCAGCATTTCTACTATGATGTGTCTGTATTAAATCTATCTTACCTTATATTGTTCATGGAGCTCTTGGATTTATATATTACCCATTTTCAGCAAAAGTTCCAGCAACTATTTTTTCAAATATTTTTTCTGCTTCTGCTCTTGTTTCTTCTGGTCTCTTATCATAATATGTTGATGCTCGTAATGGTATCTCACATTTCT
>PISX010011118.1:11871-23483 GCA_004024625.1 Mellivora capensis
TTTGTGTGTGTGGGTCACACATTCCTTTTTCTTTGCATGTCTTGTGATTTTTTTTTTTTGTTGAACACTGGAAATTTATTATAGAAAATCTGGATACTTATTTACCTTTTCCCTCTCCAGGTCTTGTTTTTGTTATTGCTTGCTTGTTGGCTGTATTACTGACTTGACTACATTATTTCAGTGATGTCTATGCCCCTTACAATGTGTAGTTTCTGTTGTCATTTCTCAGAGGTTGTAGTCTTGAGCATGTGCACAGTCAACATGGGATAAATAGTTTTGGGAAGGAGGCTCACTTTGAATGTCTCTTTCCCTGATTTCTTTGTTAAGTTGTCTGCTTTGGGTATCACACCCAGTTATTAGGCTACATTAATTGCTGGCTGGATGCTCTATTATATTCTACAGTGCCTTAGACAATAAGTTGATCCATAATCTGGCACAATTAAATTTAAGCAGGGATAGTTTTTGAGGTTATATTTTGAGGTTTATTCTGACTCCAACAGGGCTACTCTTAGCTGTCTCTTTCTCTGGTTCTTAGTAAATTGGTTGGCCTATGACTTAGTTTGTTGTTCTCATAGAATTATCTGCCTCCTCTTAATTATTCATCACCAAAATCTCCAGTAAGAGAATTTCTATCTATAAATTTCCCACATACTCTGTCTCAAATAAAATCAGTTCCTTTGGCAATTTTAAGAGCTCTCTATTCTTAAGGAATGCTTTTCCACCTGGGGAAAAAAAAATTTCTAAGCCATTGCTCTGGGCACGATAGGGAGCCACAGCCTCTGATCTTCTTAGGTTTGCCTTCCTGGCTTAGAACCATTATCCTACTATCAAGCTGGGGCAAGGATTACTAGGACCCCAGAATTCTTGGCCTGCCACACCTGGGGTAGAATCTCCATCCCATAAACAGGAGCTGGGTGGAAGAAAAGAGACACTACCTCTTTGTGACACTCACTGAGAATATAGCCTTTGAAAATTAGAGTTGAAAGAGATGAGAAATGATGGTGGACTTCCCCTCCTGGTGAGATATGGTATCCCTTAATAGAGAGCTGAGGGAGAGGGTCCTCTGTCATCTTTGTCATGTCCAAAGTGGAGCTTCCCTAAAACTGAGCTGGGTACTAAGAGAAGTAGAAAAAGAGTGAGTCATTACTCAAGGGCTATAGACTTTCTTTTCTTACTTGCTTTTAGTAGGATTTTTTGATTAAATGTTTCTTTACTTGCTGTATGACCTCAGTTCAATTTCCATAGTTTTTTTTTAAATATATATATATTATTTTCACCAGTTGCATTTGTTTCTCTGAGGAGTGGGCCCATAGAGGTCCTCTTAATGCAATTCCACAAGCAGAACTCACAATGGGAATTTTTATCTATAGTTTGGCAGCAAAAAGACTATGCCAAATTTCATATGACACAACAAAATTTTCTTAAAAACCTCTTCAAATATCTTTCTTATTCTCATAATTTCTTTGTTCCTAAAGTCACCTGCTAATTCCCCTTTCTCTTCTTTCTCTGGCTTCTGTCTTTCACTACACCTTGCTTTTCCATTTCCCTTTCAACTCCAAGGCCTCATCCTGTCACCATTGCCCCCAAATCCCATCCCATGCAATTGTCTTTGAGTTCTCCCATCATCCTTTTCTTACATACGTGTATGCAACTTTCTCTGTGCTTCTCTTTCCATGACAGATCCAACATCTTACTTAGTGAAACAAAAACTTCCATTTGCAATATAATCTCTTTGGTAGTCCTAAGAATGGGAAGAGGTAAAAGGCACTGTAACATTCCTTCCTATCGTGATATTTTATTTTTTAACTGGAGATCTTTAAATTTCATAAATGCCATTTTCACTAGCTATAGTTGATAGGATGTCATAACCAAGGCCAATGTTAATACTTTCAAGGAACTGCTAAATGTTTGAGGCTTACACTCTCCCAATCTGTATAGTAAACTCAAATAAACTTAATTGAATAAATATTTACTGATATTTTTGGTTTAGACCAAAATGCCTCTCCTAGGCCAGCAGTAGATGCATGACTTGAAAACTTGTTAGAAATTCAATTTTTTTGCCTCATCCCAGACCTAATGAAGCAGAAATCTTCATTATTAAAACCTGAATTTTTTTAAAGATTTGTTTTAGAAAGAGAGAGAGAGGGAGTGGGGTGGGGGACAGAGGAAGAGAGAATACAAGTAGACCCCACACTGAGAGCAGAGTCTGTCATAGGGTTCGATCCCAAGACCTGAGATCATGACCTGAGTCAAAAACAAAAGTTAGACGCTTAACAGACTGCACTACCCACATGCTCCTTTAAATCTGAATTCTAATATGCCCTTCTGGAGATTCTAATGCACACTAAGACTTGAGACCACTGTTTCAACATATGAGGAAAGAACCTTTCTAGAAGTTATGGAACACAATGCTGAGTGTGACTCAATTTATTCTCTAGAAAGAGACATGGCCTATTGGGGAAGATAAGCATGTACAAAAATAATTAAAATACAGTGTAATATATGCAATATTAAAATTATATAAAAGGTACAGAATTGTAGAGAGAAAAGAAAGTCAAATTAGTCAGTGAGGGAATTGCTGAGCATATTTTGCCATTGACTGGATTATACATAGCACATAGGCTAGGTAGTTGCCTCTCTGAGCATTATTTTCCCATCTCTATAATGGAAATAGTAATACCTATTTTGACAAGTTGTGCTGATTAAATTAAATCAAGTCAAAGTGTCCAGCATAGACTCCTTGTCTCAAAGGAGTCTTAGCCCTTAGCCCTTCCTGTCCAGACCTCCTCAGAACATAGAAGGTTAATGGATATGTAATCAGATTGCAGAATGATGAATCCCCAGACTTTACAGAAAGAAATAATCATTTTCTTCCCAAATCGGGTTTCTGTCCATCTGCCTTATTGGCTGATGAGAAATATCAATTAGAATTAAACTCATCATTTCTGCTTTCCAGATTCATTGGGTATCGGGGAAGTTCCAGGATGAATTTTGTTCAACATTTGCACATATCATATTGGCAGTCAAATTTATCTGGGAAAACAAAACTTTACTCTTAGTAGTCACTACCATGCCCCACCTCAAGTACTTCACAAAATCAGATCTCCCCCTAAAAGAAGAAAAATACAATGCTAATCATTCACTGAAGAATTACCAAGTACCTACTCTGTTCTAGGGAAGAAAGTAAAGGGATAGAAAAGACAAGCATCGCTCTATCCTCATGAATCTTATAATTCAACATAGAGTTAGGATCAGCCTATCCTGGAAATACAGAATTGAACTGCTTATCGAACTAAAATTTTTTTCAAGAATAGAGATGATGCTCATGTTTGTGTAGTGGTATCTTCAAGCTCTGAACAAAATTTATAAGATATATGGGAAATGGACTACAGCATTTGAAACGCAGACTACAATGTTTGCTTCAATTGAGGTCCCCAAGTTTTCTAAGATTCAGAGATGAATAATGTATACTCTCTCCCTCCAGAAGATTTTCAGCTGATGGTCAGACAGACAAATAAGAGAGGCAACATACCTAGCAGGGCCTGGCACAAAGTAGGATATTCAATAATGGAAACAATTGTTATTATGATGGCTTACTTAGCACAAAAAGGGGCTTGAGGAATCCAATGTAAGCCCTGCTGCGTGCTCACGCCATATAGAATATCATCAAACATTAGCCAGAGGGATAATTCATTAGTTCTAATACTATTTGTTGAGTTCAGACTACATAAGTGTTGGAGACACAAGAGTGAGAAAAGACATACTTGTCTTTGCTCCCATAGAGTTTAAGGTCTATTTGTTGATCATTGTAAATGAGGACACTGTAAATTCTGAATGAAGACCAAAACATCAGGAGCAGGCCTGGCATTCAGGGGAACACGTTGGTCCAGCTGCACATGTGGCCAGAATCCATCCCAGTCAGGCTCAGGTCACAACTCTCAGGAATTTTTTTTTATTACCACTTTGACCATGTCTAGACTCTTTAACTCAAAATATCTATGGCAAAATAGATAAAACAACACCATTGATGTGGTAACCTGCAAATGGAGTGTTTTGGGTGTTCCGATTAATATTATTAGTTATGAGATGGCCCCTCGACTGAATGGCCAGTGTGAGCCCATTGCTGAACACAGGATGCAATGTAAAAATGCAGACCCATTCCCTCACAACTACGCTCACACCCATAACCCTCTTGGCAAGAACAAGGTCCCACGTACCTCTGCCCCATTCAAAAGAGTCGACCTATTCTCGGACTTTTTAACCTAAGCCCCAAGAAATCCTTCTCAGAAAGGGCCCCCCCACCAAAATTTTAAAAATGCTTTATCATAAGACAGCATATGAAGCCCCCCGAGAAGTCTTGCAATTAAAAAGAGAACCATGTGATGTGTGATCCAGACCTCCCCACAGTAATTTCACCACAGAACCACTTTCACAAAACATACGTATAAGTGTCTGGAAAAAATAATATTCTAGGAAAGACATTTTGGAATATTCTGGTTTAACTTATTCAGATCCTACTCTGCTAGGTGTTTCTTTTTAAACCATCAACATAGAAAATTTACAAATGTACTGAGTTGTTCTAAGTCCATTTTGATCAGTTAGGTCACCTGCTCAACAGACAACAATTCTATTTTGTCTTTGGATAGAAAAGCAATTGAGAGGAGAATAAAAAGTGGCTTTCGACACAGTCAGAAATAGCCAGATAATGGCTCTACCTGGGTCCACGCCGGGCCCTGCAGAGGATTCACCCTGCAAGGTTACACATAATTCATTTTTATTCCTTCATTTCATATTTATTTTCCTTGTGTTTTTCTCTGCTTTGGCAATCCTAGATACATTTCTAATTTTCCAAGATTGCCTGCAGTGAAGTCCTATCCCCAGAGATTGTTTTTTATTAGTCTCTTAAGCAAGTTATACAATTCAAATCACCTCTCCCTGTCCACCCATCTGCTTGTTTTTGCTTTTCTTCCTCTCTGCTGGATTTGGTGTAGAAATCCTCTATGCCTCCTCTCTCCCCTCCCTGTCCACTGCCCTAAACTCTCCCCCACCGTTCTGTCTATCCTCTCTGTCAGGGTCCAGGGGCCCCTTCTGTTCAAATGGCTCTGGGCCCACCTGTACCGGCCCCATCTGTCAGCAAAGCAGCCCCAGCATCCCACAAACCTGGTGGAGGAAATTCTCCTCTGAAGAATTGACGTCACTAGGTGTTCTCCTGAGAGTTGTGCCCTGAAAAATTAGCTACATTGAGGAAGAATAAAGGGCATTTCAGCATGGAATAGCGACATTCATTCCATTGGCATCAATAAAACACTTCTCCCACACAGAACCACATTTGTCTTCCGTTTCAAACATTATTTTACATCAACCAGAAAATTAAAGGAAAAGAGGAACCGAAAAAGATATCTTCAGGCTAGCTAGAAAGTTCAAAATATTTGTATTTTCATGCATAAGAAGATAAAGAGGATAAAATCTGTTTCCTGACTCTAGCATGACCAAATATATTTGCAAGATTATTTCCTCTTTCTTGGAATTCAAGTAACGCAGCATTTTTTTTTTTTTTAAAGAAGATGTTCAGTTTTAGTTCCTTGGCACTATTTGTAAAGAAGTCAAGGAATAATATCTCAAAGGAAGCATTTCCTTGAAAGAAGAGTCTATTTCTAATATTAAAAATCCTCAGGCTCCTATAAAATACATACAGTGAAAAAGAGAGCTCTCTCCAATTGAAGAATACTAAGGCTTGGCTATCATTTCCTGTCTGAGATTTGATTCATATTTAACCCAGATTTGTGTGTTGATTTAGAGCCCAAAGTGCCAAGAGGAGAACAGAATGGTCACAGCCAGCCATTGTACGGAGTATTTTGTGCCAGGACGGAACAAGCTCTAAAAAATGTTGACGGCGCCTGAAATTCATACATTCGAAGCCCTCGCCATACAAGCCGGTCTCTCGGTTCTGATGTTCCGGTGCCTGTTTCCTGTGTGAGCGAAGCGCCGCGGCGACCCTGTTTATCTGGCCCCCGCACAACATTGTCAAGACACATTTCCATTTTCCAAGTGACTGCTGCCACTGGGCCGCAGTCTGTGCTCATTTCTCGAGTAGCTAAACCCTTTGACACTGTGGTTTTTAATTAAAATTACATTAAAGTTAATCAACCAGAAAGAGGCTGCTGTAGAAGGCAGGTTTGATTGCAACCTGCAAAGGGCACGGAGGCTGCCAACTTGCTAAAGATGTGCCTGCAGATGCCAATCTGCCTGCATACGCCCCACGGCCACAGAGCTGCTGAGGAGAGGTCAGTTCGGCTTGCATTTTCCCTGGGACTGTCAAAAAAAAAAAAAAAAAAAAAAAATCGCGATGGCAGTAGCATGCCGTAAAGTTAACAAGCAGACCGGCCTCTCCAAAGTGCACCATCCCTGCATGTCTGCTGCTGCCCCAAACCACGGGTGCGAGATAGTCAGAGCTCAACTGTTCCATCTTCTGACGCAGTTAGGCTCAACAGGGAGCCATGAGGTTCGTGGTTGCGGGACGCGGCGGATGCTCTTCGACAGTCCTGACTTGTACAGGATGGTTCCGGCAGATGGTGCTGAGTTGGGTTTTGCTTTGTTTTGAAAGGGGCAGAAGTAACACTTGAACGCTTCAGGGTTTGGTTTTGTTTTTCGTTTGTTTGTTTTGTTTTCTTCTCCGGGCTCTTTGCAAAAGAGCTTCTTTGGAAAATGCCTGCACGTGGGAGAGCCTATCTCCACACAGGCGGAGCCAAGAGACTGATGGAACTTCCCGTCTAAGACTTCTTAGTTACTTTACACTTACTAAGTGTGGCTGCGGTGTTGAGTCTAAAATTTGCGTTTTATTTCTGTTCTTGTATGATTACATTATTTAAGATACTTAGGCCTGAACAAAGTACCTGACACTGGTAAGGGATTGGCTAATTTTGGGATGAATGAGTGAAGAAGAGTTCATTGTTTATCACAACCTGTCCTACATGTTTTGTTTTGTTTTCCTCAAAAGCTATAAAATCACCATGAGGACAAAAAGCCAGGTGTCCTTTTATCCTGAGTGCTGACTCTGATCTATTGGTAATTGCTGCCTAAATCTCTGTGTTGAGAAAGATTCTGAAGCTGGAGCCAAGTAATGTAGCAGAGAAGGTGATCTTGGTCAAAGGCTCCAAATGCTATCCCTGCTTTGAAGCTTACAGAGTGACACGAAGATTTGTGTCAGAATTCTGTAGTCTTGTTTCTGTACTAATGAAAGGAGAAAGACGCCTGCAAGGAGTTCTTTTTTGCCTTTCTGACCAGCTTACTATTTCTTGACTTTGAATGCAGCCATGATTGGAGCCACAGCAGCTATCTTGTGAAAATGTGACCACAAACAAAGACGCCCCCCCCAAAAAAAATTTCTGAGGATGGTAAAATAAAAAGATGGAAAAGAAGTTGAGAAACTAAATTTTTTTTTTTTTTTTTTTTTTTTTTTTTTTTTAGAAACTAAAGATATTTTCGAACTGCTGCCCTCAAACTGGAACTTCTAGAGTCTTTCTTATGTGGAACAACTAAATGCCACAGTACTTTTTTAAAATTTTATTTTATTTTTTCAGTGTTCCAAAATTCATTGTTTATGTACCACACCCAGTGCTCCATGTAATACGTGCCCTCCTTAATACCCACCACCAGGCTCACCCATCCCGCCTCCCCTCCTCCCTTCTAAAACCCTCAGTTTGTTTCTCAGAGTCCACAGACTCTCACAGTTCATCTTCCACTCTGATTTCCCCAGTTCATTTTCCTGTCTTTCTCTGAATGTCCTCCATGTTATTCCTTATGCTCCACAAGTAAGTGAAACCATATAATAATTGACTTTCTCTGCTTGACTTATTTCACTCAGCATAATCTCCTCCAGTCCCATCCATGTTGATGCAAAAGTTGGGTCTTCATCCTTTCTGATGACTGACTAATCATCCATTGTGTATCTGGACCATATCTTCTTTATCCTTCATCCGCTGAAGGGCATCTTGTCTCTTTCCACAGCTTGGCAACTGTGGCTATTGCTGTTATAAACATTAGGGTACAGATGGCCCACAGCTATATCTTTGGGGTAAATACCCAGTGGTGCAATTGCAGGGTCATAGAGTAGCTCTATTTTTAATTTTTTGAGGAATCTCCACTGTTTTCCAAAGTGGCTGCACCAACTTGCATTTCCACAAACACTGTAAGAGGGTTCCCCTTTCTCCACATCCTCTCCAGCATTTGTTGTTTCTGGTCTTGCATTTGTTGTTTCTGCCATTCTAACTGGTGTAAGGTGGTATCTCAATTTGATTTTGATTTGAATTTCTCTAACGGCTAATGATGATGAACATTTTTTCATGTGTCTGCTAGCCATTTGTAGGTCTTCTTTGGAGAAGTGTCTTTTCGTGTTTTCTGCCCATTTTTTGAGTGTCATAGTACTTAAGCCACTGTTAGTTTGGGAATCTTTTGCTCATAGCTAATAGAATTCTAATTAATACAGTTGTCTTGTTTTCCAACATAGAAAATGAAGCCTTCCAATTCCATCGTGTTCCCCATTCATTCTTCATTCCTTCCACTTTAACATTTTATTGATGTTGCAATCTTTGTGCTCACAGTACATTAAAAAAAAAAAAAAATCTGTGTATTCCTTGTAGAAGTCCCTAATGGGGAAACATATCAAAGGTTAGATTTTCTTGCCTGAGCAGGTTTTTTGGACTAACATCTCTCCAGAGGTCTTTGTCAGGTCTCCACAAAACTTTCTCTAGTCAATTCTTAGGTGGGTTTTTTTTTTTCCTAGTTTTAAAACAAACATAAACTTTCTTGTTCACTGGAATCCAGTTTTCCCATGAGAAGGTGAACACTCATATATGCCTCCATGTAAATGAACTAACCAGACCATTCTCTGGATCTTGAGAAAAGACAGTAAAGGCTAAGGATATGGGCTCATTACTTGGGCTGGTTAATATTCATGAAGAGAAAAGAAAGATGAGGTTGATGCTGTCCCCTAGCAACCTCTGCCCACCCTATGACTGTTCCAGGAAAGTCTTGTATTCTGCTCCTACTCACATATGCTAGCCATAAGAATCATCTGGAAAGCTGGAAAATTTTGCTACCTAACTTGACAGTCTGTATTTTAAAATATCCAGTCACATGCTGTCACAAGAGATATCCCTATGGGATAAAGACAGAAAAATTGAAAATAAAAGAATGTAAAAAGATAGACTGGACAAACACTAAACATAAGAGCTGAAATAGCTATAATGAGACAGGATGTTAAATTAGAAGTTCAACTGGAGTGCTCAGATATGTTAAATGAACATTTAGAAGGTGACTGTACTCCCTCAAATGGTTGGAACAAAGGTATTGGCTCCAAAAAATGACAGGCCAAAAATGTTTGCTTTGAAAGAAATGGTGCTTTCAGTGTGCCTGGGTGGCTCAGTGGGTTAAAGCCTCTGCCTTCAGCTCAGCTCATGATCCCAGGGTCCTGGGATCAAGCCCCGCATCAATGGGAGGCCTGCTTCCTCCTCTCTCTGCCTCCTCTCTCTCTGCCTACTTGTGATCTCTGTCTGTCAAATAAATAAATAAAATCTTTAAAAAAGAAATGGTGCTTTCCATGCTTTGGCCCTGGAAGAGGTGTGAAGTTAGCTAGCTGAGAAAGGGAGAAAGGAAACAGAGAAGCAACATTCTTTCTTCCCTAAAGGCAGTTGATTTATCTGCAACAGGTCAGCTCTTGGTGGAGAGGTTGAGGGAACAGAAAAACTTGTTTTTGGTGAAAATTGAAAAGAACATTAAGTACTGGTTAATACTGTAAAATAAAATACAGCACAACATTAAAAAAACAAGCAAACAACCCACCCCATCATGACATTATGTAGTCCAAAAACATTCAATGGCATATAAAATATAAGGCTGCATTACTGAATGTTATTGATATGAGCCTGAACAGCGAACATGTTAAAATTCTGGGGGGTTGGGAACCACTTTTCAATGGAATCACATCTGAACTTGTTTAATTACATGGTATTTGTAGGGTGTCACAGTTTGGATTCTCTGGAACAGCAGATACTAAGAGTGTGGGGGATAGGATATTTAGTAGTCATGACCAATACATGACTGACAAGGCACTTTGGCTGTCAATGTCATCTTGTGTCAGGCTGCAGTGACTGGACCTGTATAGCTCTGCCTTTCTCAGTCACAGAATGCAGAATGCCCCCAAAATGGTATAAGCTCATTCAGGACAACTCTCTACAGCTGAAGCTTGCCCTAAACGAGCTGCCGGCTGGAGACAAAATTGTAACTATATAATGTCAACTGTTCTATATGGCTGGGACTATTTCTGATCTCCTTTCTTTATTGGGATAGACAAGACAGCCAAATATCATGTTTCTGAGACCCTAGTAAATCAGCTGTAGCAAATATACTACCACCTGCACCAAGGTGGCTGCAGTTAGAGCTAACACTTGATTGTGCTAAAAAGCATATATAGAATCCTAAACCCAAAAAGTACACATCACAGACAGAAAATTGCTAGAACCAAAATCTGTTAGAACTAATAAATGAATTTCACTAAAGTTGCAGGATACAAAATCAATATACAGCAATGTGTTACATTTCTATACACTAATAACAAGCTGTCAGAAAGAGAAATTAAGAAAACAACCCCATTTACAATTGCATCGAAAAGAATGAAATATGTAGGAATAAATTTAACCAAGGATGTGAAAGACCTGTACAATGAAATCTATGAGACATTGATGAAAGAAATTGAAGATGATGAATAGAAAGATATTCCATGATCATGGATTGAAAGAATTAATATTGTTAAAATACTAACAGTGTACATATTCCATACAATCCTTATCAAAATTCCAATGGCTTTTTTCCCACAGAAATAAAACAGTCCTAAAAATCATATGGAACCATAAAGGAGCCCAAAATGGTGAAAGCAATCTTGATAAAGAACAACACTGGAAGCAGCTTGCTTTTTTATTTCAAACTATATCTTAAAGCTTTGGTAATCAAAACAGTATGATATTGGCATTAAAAATAGATACATAGATCAATACAATAGAATAGGGAGCCCAGAAATAAACCCACAAATATATGGTCAATTATTATACAATGGAGGAGCCAAAAATATACAGTGAGGGAAGGGACAGTCTCCTCAATTAATGGTGCTGGGAAAATTGCACAACTGTCTTACACCATACACAAAAATTAACTCAAAATGAATTAAAGACTTGAATATAAGACCTGAAACTATAAAACTCCTAGAAGAAAACATAGGAAGTAAGCTTCTTGACATCAGTTTTGGCAATGATTTTTTTGTATTTGACACCAAAAGCTAAGGCAACGAAAGCAACATTAAGCAAATGGGACTACATCAAACTAAAAAGCTTCTGCACAGCAAAGGAAATCATCAACAAAATGAGAAGGCAACCAACTAAGTAGGAGAAAATATTTGCAAACCCTGTATGTGATAAGCAGTTGATATCCAAAAAAATCTAAAGAACACATATAACTCAATAGCAAAAAAACTCCCAAACGATCCAATTTATAAATGGGTAGAGGATCTGAATAGACATTTTCCCAAAGAAGACATACAGATGGCCAACAGATATATGAAA
>PISX010011118.1:23583-67166 GCA_004024625.1 Mellivora capensis
TGCTTACTTGTGATCTCTGTCTGTCAAATAAATAGATAAAATCTTTAAAAAGCCAACCTGTTTGCAAAATGAACACTACATTTCTAAGTAAGTTATGAGTCAAAGGAGAAACCATAGTGGAAAGTAGACAGGCCATTATGGACCCCCCCAAACCAATGCTTTCATTATTAAAAATGAGGAAACCAAGAGCCAGAGCAGTTAAATAATTGCTCATAGTTGGGCTTCACATTGGTTAACAAATAGGAGAGTGTAGTTGAGAGCTACTCACAGGATGAGGGGTCCAAGAGAGAGCAGAAGTCTGCAAGGCTCAGGCTCAGAACTGGCACACTGTCACTTTTTCTGTGTTCTATTGGCCCAAACAAGATCATCCCAGCTTCAGGGGGTGGGGAAATAGAATCTACCTCCTTATGAGAGAAGGTGCAAAGACACAGAGCAGAGCAAAGAGCAAGTTCAGAGGGAGCAGTGGAGAATTTGGAAACATTTTTGTCATCAACCCACCACAAGGCTACATTGACTCCTTGGCAGAAGCTAAAACTGGATTAAAAACTAAAAAGGGGGTGTGTCTTGTTACAAGAGAAATACAAGTATTCCCTTTAAAATCCACATGTGGTTTTCTCTTTAACGGAATCCATACCTTCCAATAAGGGTTGGATACAAAAGACCAAGTTGATATATGAAATGATAATCAATGGAGGATGTACAAAAACCACTATTGAAGTTACACAAACTAAAATAAATCTAACATTAGACTTGAAGATTTGAATCAAATCATTCAGCATGGAACACAGCATTTCTAACACCCAACCTGTTTTGGTTTGGTACAGAACAGAATATTTACAGACAAAGTAATAAATATGAGTGGCAACACATCCTAGGGAAATTTATTTGGACTACATAACTCCAACATGTAAGTTGTAGCAATCTTTTAAGTACTATACCTTCTGGTGTAGAAAATGAAGGTTCTGCTTTTTGATGGGGTATCCGAATTCTGCAATAAGGCTGGAATATTATATCTTATCTAGTTCTTACGAATGTAAGCCCTCTTTTGTATTGTATGCTTGGCACAAAGATGGAGAGCATTTATAACATCATGAGAGAATAGAGGTAGAAGACTTTACAGTTATAAAAAAAGCGTAAACAATGTAATTTTCACTTCCAGCATCCTGAAATCTATATTACAAACAAATCTTGAAGCTGCCATCAACCATCTATCCAGGAACCATGATTCCAGAGAATCCATCTCTCTATCTTTAAAAAAAAAAAAAAAGCAAATTTTACTGATTCAATAGTACATTTAAGCAATAGTAAATTAAACATATGTCTAATAAGCAAGACTCATGTTTTAAGGCCCAAATTAAAACTGGGAGCCACTGGGTGGCTCAGTGGGTTAAAGCCTCTGCCTTAGGCTCAGGCCGTGATCCCAGGGTCTTGGGACCGAGCCCCAAATCTGGCTCTTTGCTCGGCAGGGAGCCTGCTTCCTCCTCTCTCTCTGCCTTCCTCTCTGCCTACTTGTGATCTCTGTCTGTCAAATAAATAAATAAAATCTTTAAAAAAAAAAAAAAAGGACCAAATTAAAACACATTTTTATTTTTATAGAAATAAAACAACACGTCATGAAATTTTGCTTAGTTTCTTGCACATTTGTTGAAACTTTGCTCCATTCCACACCTGTTTGGAATAAAAGTTATGTGAAAAAGAAATGCTTATACAACTCTTTTCAGAAACAACAGTAAACTATCTTATTGACAGAATCAGCAACTTAATTAAAAACTCTGTTAATGCTGGTGTTAATAAACCTGGCATATTTTCAATTTCGATTGACACACTTCAAAACTGATACTTCTCAGTAATAAAATATGTCACAAAATCTAGATAGGAACATGGGCTATCTAAATTGAGCTTTTATTACTTGAAAATATTGGAGGCTATTACAGATGTTCTATCATAAAATTATAACTTTTCATTAATATGTTCTATTTAGGAAGCCAAGAAGAAATCATGGGCTGTGTCCTATTTACCTTCTGACGAGAGAAAAATCACCAACACATAGTTAAACACGTTATTAACATTCTAAACAAACAAATTTACTTCTTTAAGGATACATATGTGCACTGTTTGAATTCCAAAACTGACTGCTTGATTTATTGTTTCTTTCACTCCTTTAGCAAATATTTATTGAGTTCCTATTACATGCCAGGCACTTGTGTAGACATCGAAAAGTATAGAACGAGATAGACCAAGATGCCATGCTCATGTACTTTACTTCTAGTGATTTTATTATCAAAATTTAGTGAGTCTTATTAAAGAATGAATGGATCACTACAGTGACACAACAGCTGCTTGACAAGCTGTGAGGACCTAAAGTGAAAATTCTGATGAAAGTTCCAGTATTTCTAAAGAGTTTTATCAGAGGAAACTATATGTCAGTGACTCCTTGCCCCATCAAAATGAGATGATGTCTTCTACTTTCTACCAACTCCTTTGTTTTCAGAAGTCCAAAGTAGTACCTAAATTTTCTGGGATGGGGTAAGGAGACAATGGCTTATATTCTCAGAACCAGCAAAATTTTCAGACCTCTGGGTTCTAGAAGTTTCTTCCGTTACATTCATTTCAGTACACAGAACTCAGTCCTTGCTTACTTTCCACAGCAATCCTATGCATCATTTCCTGAAACTCCCTGTTTTTCACTCCCCTCAAAGCACACTGGCCTATTTTCTGTTTCTTAAACACACCAAGCTGACTTTTAGCTTACTTGCTGTTCCCTCTGCCTGGAACACTGGTCTTCCGGACACCTGTAGAGATTGCACCCCCACTTCATTTGGGTCACTGCTAAAATGTCGCCACCTTTGACTGCCCCATCTAGAGTAATGCACAACCCTACCTCACTACCCCAATACTCTGCTTTATTCTTCTTCATGATATTCAATAGTAGCTGACATGTTGCAAAATTATTAATCTGTTTGGTCTCTCTCCTCAACTAGAGTGTAAACCAGATGAGATCTCAGTCTGGGGCATGTTCACTGATATAACTTCAAAGCCTTGAATATGCCATGAACGTAGAAGGTGCTCAACTACAATTTGATGAATGGATGAATAAATGAATATGTGAAAAAATGAGTGAACATGAGTTTAATAAGACTTTTCTGAAGCATTTTGGGCTAAGATGAAAGAGAAGCTCAAACTACAACAGTACAACTTGTCTTAAAGGGAATTATAAGGATCCACTCCCTCAAGAATGTCCTATACCCACTCACTTCCCTTTCCCTTTGAGATGCAAAACAATGCATACCGCCCTCTATTCTAGAGTTCTTTCCTTCTTCAGGAGCTCTGGCCTCAACACACTCACTCTCTGAAGGCTCGCCTTCTGCCCTGGGCACTTCTTGATGTATTTTTCCAAGGATAGTTATCTCCTTTAGAAGAAATTACTTAGTATGCACTATTTAAGAATTTCTCTACCTCTTGCATCATTAATTAAAAGCAATATGAAATCAAATTTTTTTAGAAATTTAATTTATTTATTTGTCAGAGAGAGAGAAAGAAAGCACAAGCAGAGGCAGCAGCCAGCAGAGGTAGAATCAGGCTCCCTGCTGAGCAAGGAGCCAGATGCAAGACTCAATCCCAGGACCCTGAGCCAAAGGCAGACGCTTAACTGACTGAGCCACTCAGGCATCCTGCAAAATCAAATCTCTGAGTTAAGTGTTATCCTAGATGGAAACTATCTGGTTCATATAAGTAGGAGACGTCAAACCATAGGTACAATTTTAATTTTTCTGGGGGAAGACTTTTCTTTTTTAGAATTATTTGTTTGTTTGTTTGTTTATTTAACAAAGGGGGAGAAAGAGAACGTGAGCACAAGGAGGGGAAGCAGCAGACAGAGGGCGAGAGAGAAGCAGGTCCCCTTACTGAGCGGAGAGCCCAACCCGGGGTCAATCCCAGGACCCTGGGATCATGACCCCTGCCGAAGGCAGATGCTTAACTGACTGAGTCACTCAGGCGCCCCTAAGTAAGACTTTATAATCTTGCCAAAGGATAGAGACTGGCGGGTCAAGGGTAGCACAAGGGAGTTCCTTTGTGCTGATGGAACAGTTTTGTGCCTTGATTGTGGCCATGATTTCATGAATCAATATATGGGTTAAAATTGTATAATAACACACACATATATGAATACAAACACACACACAAACTTATTAACGGATGCACGTAAAAACTGGCTAAATGTGAACACTTCTCAGTTTTGTATTGTGTGGTACCAGTGTCATTTCTTGGTTTTTATATTATATTGTTATGTAAGATATTGCCCTTGGGAGAAGTTAAGTAAGGAGTACCCAGGGCCTTCTGTGCTATTTTTGCAACTTCCTGTGAATCTGTCATTGTCTCAAAATAAAAAGCATAAAACAAAACAAAAAACCACAAAGATTCTGCAGAAATTTTCAAGAATCTCTTACAGACCTAGACGGTGAGTCCAAAGTTAAATATATAGGCAGTAAAGAAATTTGCAACGTTTTTGGAGAAAAAAAATAGTTTAATTTTATTAGAGATTACAAACACAATATTTTATGAGTTTACCCAGGACTTAACTAAAATGTTGATCGACAAACTGACTAAACGTATGGTACATTAGGGTTCTTAAAAAATAAAACTAAAGGGTACCTGGATAGTTCAGTCGGTTAAGCGTCTGCCTTTGGCTCAGGTTGTGATCCAAGGTCCGGGGATAGGGACCCACAGTAGGCTCCCTGCTCAGTGGGAAGCCGCCTCCTCCTCCCTCTCCTTTTGCCCCTCCCCCTGCCTGTGCTCGCTCCTACTCTCTCTCTGTCAAGTAAAAAAAATGAAAATCTTTTAAAAAATAAGATAAAATAAGACACCAGGCATTGCAAGGCACTCCAGCCTAAAAAATGAGTCCCCTGTGAATGGGAAACAAACTGCATTCTTTATGTTCCCTAGACAGTTCCTCAAATTAAAAGCTTTTCTTCACGGACTCTGCATTTAGTGCCATCCTGGTACTGGAGGCAGAAGAAAGTGTTAGGGTTGGGTAGAGGTTATTCCCACCAGTCCACAGGGATTGGGAAGGCGGTGTTGTGGCTCTCAGTATCCTGCCCACTGAACACTATTGTGCCTCCTCTCCTTTTGGAGTGAGAGTTGTCAGACTTCCAGGATCATTCTGTGCAAGTCCTGATGTGAATTAGCCAGCTGCAGTGACAAAATGTTCTTCATCGTTATAGCCCAAGGCACAACTCCTTCCGCACTATGTACCTTTAGAAGGATTGGACTTTCCTCAAGAATACATCCTTCTTTTTTTATTTTCTTAAGATTTTATTTATTCATTTGACGGAGACAGAGAGAGAGCACATGCAAGGGGAGCTGCTGGCAGAGGGAGAATGCAGAACTCGATCCCAGGACCCTGGGATCATGACCTGAGCCGAAGGCAGCTGTTTAACTGACTGAGCTACCCTGACACCCCAAGAATACTTCCTTCTTGGATGTCAAGAAAACCAGTGATGCCCCAGTCCATCTTTTTTAAAACTATGATGGTTACTGCAATGGGGGGTGGCGGGAGCTCACAACTCTTCTGTGCTGTACTATGAAATTCTGTTAATTCTCTTTGAATCTGTCACCTGTAAACTAGAAATGGACTGAGTAAAAGAACTGGAAGAAATGGAAAAAAAAAAACAAACAACTAGTCAAATCCAAATAACATCTATAACTGAGTTAATAGTTTGTTCCGATATCAATTTCCTGGTTTAAGCAGTATACTACAGTTATATAAGATGTTATCTTTGGGTGAAGCATATATGAAAAGAATATATTTGTTTTAAAGGGTCAGAAAGCAAAAGAACTGAAAATATAGGGCAGTGCCTCACACACACAAATTAATTTACTGAAAATAACTTTATATACTATCCTTAGCTACAGAAGTACAGTAACTCTAAAGCAGATTTTATAATAATAACCATTATCATTGACTGACCTCTTTTTATGTACCAAACACTATGCTAAATGCTTTATATGTGTCCTGTTATTGAATCCCCATGGCAATCTTCTCATAGGGTAATTTAATATTTCACTGAGCTATTTTATCATATTGGTTTCACCATTGAGGAAATCAAGATTCAGATGAGGTAATTTTCCAAATCCATGTACCCCAATAAGTGATGGGGGTAGGAATTGGAGCCAATCCCCTAAACTTCAAACTCCATGTGCTTCATGGCACAAATGACCATGCTTTCTTTTTTCTTTTCTTTTCTTTCTTTTTTTTTTTTGGAGTGAATCTTTAATTTTTTTTAACTAACATATAATGTATCATTTGTTTCAGGGCTACAGGTCTGTGATTCCTCAGTCTTACACAATTCACAGCACTCTCCATAGTATACCCTCCCCAATGTCCATGTTTTCTTGATGTCTGCCCTATGGCTTACATAAAGCAAGTACATTTGGATTTTTCTATGTTCTATGATCATACAGATATACAGATTTTAGTCAGAAGGCACTAATCAATCCTTTTTCCCCCTAACAGGCCTGAGTGACGGAAATGGGAAAGTTCCCTTTGAAGAAATTGACTACAGGTGGTTCTTTTTTCATGTTTTATTTTCTTTGTGTTCTACAGACATGATAAACTGACCGATGCCCACTGGACCAAGAATATTGCTATAACATGGAATATAATCTCTGTTGTCTAGGCCTGCAAAGAACCTTTGGTTTGGCTCTGCTATATGTCAAATTGGGATCCTGAGCTTACCTAAGGCAGTCCAGCTGCTTATCAGATGGATTGATGAAGGAAACCCACCCAACTGCAGTGCTCAGTAATAGATGTTGACTAAGTAATCCAGTCATATCTTCCTCTGAGATATTTTGAATGCAAGATACACAAGAGAAACAGAGGTACAGAAGGAATCAGAGGTTTCAAAAAGAAAAAAAAAAAAAAAGCTAAGTCTGAGAATAACAATAGCATCATCTTCAAGCAGGAGATCAATGGCCACAATCTGCTAAGAGGAAGTAAAGATATTGGAGTTTCTGGAGATGCTCTTAAATCATGAATCATAACAGTGGATGCCCTGGGTTCCAAAGGCCTGATCGTGTGGTTATTTCTAGTGTCTGTTATTTATTATACATCCTTAATTGCTTTGTTTTTATAAATAAGGATTTCCCAGCAATTGGAGAGTACACATACAGAGAAGTTTCTTACAGTTAAAAAGTAAAAATCAAAAGGATAATATACTTCTAATATAATGTCTAAGAAAGCTTTATCATATTTTTCAAAAAGATTTTATTTATTGGGGCATCTGGGTGGCTCAGTGGGTTAAGGCTCTGCCTTTGGCTCAGGTCATGATCTCAGGGTCCTGGGATCGAGCCCCACATCAGGCTCTCTGCTCAGCAGGGAGCCTGCTTCCCCTTCTCTCTCTACCTGCTTGTGATCTTTTTCTCTGTGTCAGATAAATAAATAAAATCTTTTTAAAAAAGATTATTTGAGAGAGAATGAGAGAGCATGAGAGGGGGGAGGGTCAGAGGGAGAAGCAGGGAGCCCAATGTGGGACTCAATTCCGGGACTCCAGGATCATGACCTGAGTTGAAGGCAGTTGCTTAACCAATTGAGCCACCCAGGTTCCCGAAAGCTTTATCATATTAAAAACATAGCAGTAAGTGTATAAGATCATAAAATCATACATTCTTTTTTTATGCAAAAAATAGTTAAACTTTTTAAAAACATAATTTCAAACTTAAAAGAAAAATTGCAAGAATAGTACAAAGAGCTCCCATGGACCCTTTTTCTAGATTCCACCATTATTAACACTTTACCACAATTGCCTCATTCTTGCTTTAATTGACTATATATGCATACATATTTTTTCTGAGCCACTGTAAGTTGCCTGTATCATTCCTATTATTCCTTAAAATTCACTATGTATTTCTTCAGCAGCATATTATCCTCACATAACCACAGTGCAGTTACTGTATTTGTGAAATTTAACATTGTTACAATATTATCACCTAATGCATAGTCAATATCCTAATTTCACCAGTTATCCCAGTAATGTCCTTTATAGTAAATTTTTCTGGCTCAGGAACCAATCCAAAATCACATTGTATTTAACTGTTAATGTGTTTTAGGTTTCCTTTGATCTATAACAGTTCCTCAGTCTTTCTTTTTCTTCTCTGACACTGACATTTTAGGATTACATGCCATTTCTTTTCTGGAATATCCTCAGTTTTGGCTTGTCTGATGTTTCTTCATTAACAGATTCTAGTTTTGCTTTTTTTTTTTTTTAAGATTTTATTTATTTATTTAAGAGAGAGAGAGCATGAGAGGAGAGAGGTCAGCAGGAGAAGCAGACTCCCTGCCGAGCAGGGAGCCCAATGCGGGGCTCGATCCCAGGACTCCAGAATCATGACCTGAGCCAAAGGCAGTCGCTTAACCAACTGAGCCACCCAGGTGCCCCTAGTTATCCATATTTTGAAGGAATACTACGCATATGATGATTTGTCCTTCTTAATGCATCATGTAAGGGGCATACGATTTGAGTTTGAAAATCATCACTTTTGTCACCATCATAGTAATTATTATTATTTAGGCAAGACCTATTAATGGATATTAAGTTAACGAGTAAAAGTTTGATGAACAGAATATTTACATAATCTCAAATTATTTCCCTATAAATATTTATTCATTACAAGAGGAAAAATAGCTTTGCAATGGAAAAAGTTGGTAAATGCCACCTTAACAAAGTGATCAGAATCATGCACTCTTCAAGGTAATTAAGTACATAGGCCATTCCTTCAGTATGTTTCTTGTTTTATCTTCTAGTACCTGTGTGGAAAGCTACATACAAAAATGAAAACTACCAAGAAGGGATGGTGAGACAAAATATAGCAGCAAAGAAATTGTACCTTCCTTTTACTTAGATCCTCAGTAAATGGGTCTTATAAGGTTAGCTCTTTCTACATTGAAGAACTGGACTAACTAAAAAATCAGTACCCCCAAGTCTGCCTACTAGATTTATCAACAAGAGCGTTAGTGCAACTCTTGCATTATTCATATGTAATATACTTCTAGCTAGAGCCAAGGGGATGGAGGGTGAGGAGACTCTAAGATGTGACAATCAAAAACTATTGGGTTTGTGAGCAAGAGCTCTAAAGAGAAAAAGCAGAATAAAGACAGTCAGAAGGCCTGAAAGTAGTGCCTATAACTACAAAACTTAGACCTGAAAGAGCAGGGAAAGATCTGCTGGGCATATTCCATCTGTATCCATGAAAACAGAAATAACACACAACTGCTCCACAAATATTTACTAAGGGATTTTTATGTGCCAGAAAAGGGGATGGCCTTAGGAATCCATACATGGGTCAAATATAATCCCTGTCTTCTTAATTTTACTCGGCAGGAGAGAGTAGACTGGAAGCATTAAAAAAAAAAAAAAAGTACTATTTTATTATAGGCTCTGGGATGAGCAAAAGCAGTATCCAAGATGATAAAGTATTTTAAAAGTCCCTAAGGAGTTGATAGGGGTTGATCTAGTCTAATGGAGAAACTGATAGCAGTTTGATGCGGCTAGAGAATTACTCTCCTTATGACGCTTCTTGAGCAATTATTATGAGTAATCAATGAATACATATTAACACATAATTCTCAGAGCAACTTATGAGGTAGATACTATTATTATATCTTTTTGCAGATGAAAATGCTAGCGGCATAAGGTGGGGTAAATTTGGTGTTGTGCCTGAAGTTTTAATCAGGAGCCAAACTGCAGGAAGGTAACTGTTCCATGCTAAGGACATTGGATATTTATTCATAGCTCTGAGGTAGTGCAGATCTTCAGAACAGAAATGGCATGTTAAGATTTGCATTCGTTCTGTCTACTATGTGAATGGTGGAGTCAAGTTGGACAAGACTGGAAAGAAAGAAGCCAACAAGGAGAGAGATGAGACATATGACAATAGGTTTAGCAAGGTAAGAAGAGGACATGAACTACAGCATCGGGATGGAGAGGACAGTTTGGTCCAAGAGTCCTATCAGTGGGATTAGTGATTGAGTGGGTATGGAGACCAGGGAAGGCAATGGAGGAATTCAGGATCGCTCCCAGTGTTTGGCTAAATCTAATAAATGGTTTCTAGCTCAGGTGACTGAAGCCTAAGTTCTTTGTTCAATGCCCATATGTGTCCACTAGCTTGGGTTCATTTTTGATCACTGACCACACTACTGAACCAGACTTTAATTACGAGGGGCACTAGGTGAGAATTTAGATGTTTCTGAACAAATCACTGCCTCTGATAGGGTGGGAACCTAAATCACATATGAAAAAAGGGTACGGATCTGTCTTATCAGTAGAATCATCTTATTATAAAGAGTACAGCATATGTAAGATATTTCAAGGGAAGATTAGGAGATGGTTCTCCATGGGTCACAGAGTTCTGCATACCTTATGAGCCAGTCACTGTATGTCTTTTTTTTGTCCAGGATATATTTTCAAAGATGTTTATATACTGAAAATATGAAATAATGTCTCCCTCCAGAGTAAAGAATAGGTTTGCTTACATCCTTGAAACCTAGTGTCTTCCTCCAGGGTAAAGGAGGTAAAGTAAACTCATGCTTATTGGTCATTATTTTTAAAATGGGTTTCCAAGCTTGAGGCTGCTCTCCTGTGAGACAACCTGGTGACCTGGTGTATCTACCAAGGCCTATCTGTGTTGCCCCTGGGGGTCCTGGGCATGGGGCAAATAACACAAATATATTCATACTTACGCTGTTTGCTGGCCCATGCATCATAAAATCCTTTGTCTCTGACCCGGAAGTCTTATATTTTCCCTCAGTCTGCATGAAATTGTGAAAGGCTTATTAATCTATGAGTAGGATAAAATCACAGACAATTCACAGTTCTCAATAGAAAGTTGTAAGAGATTCCTAATTGTAGCCTGCTTTATATTAAAAAAGGAGCAAATTGAGCAGTTTCTGAATTTTATTAATTGTAAATCCTTTTTTTTAACCTTCTCAAAGATTGTATCCCCATTCCCAGCCAAGAATCTTGCCCAAGACTTAAATAAGTTCACTTTCTTGGCGATTGACTTGAATTTTCATAATTTTTGAATAGAAGCGTTAACAAGTTTGACCTGCCAGAAATCCTCACAGAAAAACAGGAAATGATGGCAATGCTCAGATGTCTACTTCAGTGTTCACTGGTGGAGACTTCTTTTCTTTTCTAAAAGAACAAACCCCGGAGGGGTCTGAAGATGACTTGAAAAGTGCAAAAATAGCTTACTTTGAGATTAAATATACAATGGCTGTTACTGGAAATGAAATTCTTCCAAATTTCAGCTAACATAAATAGCTACTAAGCATGGAAACCTGTTTTGGATTTTTTACCCATATTATAGGTATAACAGAGTTGCGGCAGGGGGAACTGGCCCCCGAGAATGTTTGAAATTCTAATGAGTTGATTCTGTAAAAACTGTCATTTAATTTTTCTGTCTTTTATGAAGTAGAGACTAAAATTTATTTATGAAGCCAATTGACCTTATTTTCATATGAGAAAAACACTCCATGGGCTTTTAGTTGTACACATGAGAGAAAGATTTCTGAAGTCCAGAGATTCAAAAAGGGCAGATCCCAGGAGCTATACTTCTCTGAAAAATAATGTGAAACCTTACCCTTATAGCGGTCAGAATACATCTCTATAACTTTGAATTTTTAAGTAATGAATAGATTTCTTATATTAATAAATATATTTCTCATTACTAATAAAAATTTATTTTTAGAGCAGTTTTAGATTTACAGACAAGCATAAAGTACAGTTTCCATATATCCCCTCCCCCCTACAGTTTACCTTTTCATTAATATCTTGCGTGATTGTGGTACATTTGTTACAATTGATGAGCCAACATGCATATATTATTAACTAAGGTTGGTTTACACTAGGTTCACTCCTTCTGTTATACATTCTATGGATTTTGAAAAATGTATAATGACATGTTCCTACCATTATAGTGTCATAAGGAAGAATTTCACTGTCCCCCAGATCCCCTCTGCTTCACCCATTCATCATTATCTCACTCTCTCCCTCCAAACCCTTGGTAACCAGTGATCTTCTTACCATCTCCATACTTTGCCTTTCAAAGAATGTCATATGGCTAGTATCGTACAATAATACGTAGTCTTTTCAGACTGGCTTCTTTTTTTAAAAAGATTTTTTTATTTATTTGAGAGAGAGTGAGTGGTGGGGCAGAGGGCGAGGGAGAAAGAGAATTTCAAGCAGATTCCTTACTAAGTGCAAAACCCAGCTCCGGGACATGATCTCACCACCCTGAGACCATGACCTGAGCTGAAATACAGAGTGGGATGCCTAACTGACTGAGCCACTGAGGCACCCCAGATTGGCTTCTTTCACTTAGCAATATTCACTTAAGTTTCTTCTATATCTCGTTAATTTTTTTCATTAATTTTTCTTATTTTTTGTTAGCTCACTTCTTTTTATCATTAAATAATACTCCACTGTCTAGATGTACCATAGTTTGTTTACCTCTGCTGAAGGACACCTCATTGCTTCCACATTTTAGCAATTATGAATAAACTATGTGCGTTGTTACAAGTTTTCAGTTCATTTGGGTATATACTAAGGAGCCATGATTACTGGAGCATCTGGCACTAGTATGTTTAGTTTTGCAAGAAACTGCCACATTATCCTCTGAAGTAGTTAGACATTTTGCAAGTTTTTTCCTTAGGTATTGATTTAGACTGCTGTGCATCTATATTGCTTTTCAAGTGTGTGTGTGTGTGTGTGTGTGTGTGTGTGTGTGTGTATTCAAATAGTTATTTCCAAAGGACCTGGAGCAGAGACTCCAAGACAGCTAAAAAGGTACTGTGGTAGGCAGAATAATGCCTCTTGAAAGGGGCCAGAGAGTTGTGTCAGAATCAGTGAATGCTGTATTACATGGTTGGGAGGAATTAAGGTTGCAGTTGGAATTGCAGTTGTTAATAAGCTGACCTTAAAATAAGGAGATGACCTACATTATCCAAGTGGGCCTGGTGTAACCACAATCATCCTTTAAACATGGAAGAAGGAGGCAGAAGAGAAAATCACAATGAGAGATACAATAAGACAAAGACTACAGGCTTCGAAGATGAAACTGATCACCCTCTAGTATCTGCTAACACCTTGACTTTAGCCCAAGGAGATTCATTACAGATTTCTAACCTCCAGAACTTTACGATGATAATTCGTGTTGTTTTGAGCCCCATGTAGTAATTCACTACATCAATTACAGAAAACTACTACAGATATGTAACCTCACCATTCAAAGTAGAGGAAAGATTTTGAAAAGGAACTAGGCTGGACTGCTTATGGTCCACATGTTATTCTAAGATTGAATGACCCAGAATTAAAAACATGTCTACATGAAATCTTAGATACAAATGTTCACGGAGCATTATTCATAATAACCAGAGAGTAGGAACAACCCAAATGTTCATTAATTAATGAATAGATAAACTGTATGTCATATATCTATACAATAGAATATTATTCACCCATAAGGGGAATGAAGTGCTGATACATGTTACAATACAGATGATCCTTAAAGACATACGAAAAAGCCCAGTCACAAAAGATCACATAGCGAGTGGTCTCATTTATATGAAATGTGTATAATAGGCAAATCCATAGAGATAGAAAGTAGATTAGTTGCTGCCATACATTGAGGTAGAAGGAAATAAACAGGGAGTAACAAGCTAATAGCTATGGGATTTCTTTTGGGGTTCGCAAATATGTTCTAAAATCAGTGGCAAGCATTGCAAAACTCTGTGAATATACTAAAAAACAGTGAATTATATATGTTAAATGAGTGGCTTTTATGGTATATGAATTATATCCAATTATAATATATCTCAATATATCTCAATAAAGCTGTTATTAATAAAAAGATGGAAGGACCTATATTTTGGGGAACGTACTGGTGATCAGTTATTGAGCTCTGATGTGAGTTTTGGAGGGACGATTTTTCCTGGGAGAAATGGACAATGGAATTTCTCACTTTTAATCATTTGGGAGGAAAGTTTTAGATTGTGATGAAAGGAAAATTATTTTCTTTCTCTGGCCTTCTGGTTGTTGAGAACTTAGATTCTCGGTATATCAATCAAGATAGGTGAAGTTATGCTGCAGAAAAATGATCGAAACGAAAACAATTAAATTTAGTGACTTTAACAGCATAGGTTTTCTTTACTCATCATTTACGTCACCGCAGGTCAGCCAGGGTCTCTGTTTCATGTCTCCTTCCACAGAGAAACCAACTGGATGGTATAGCTATCATTCCGAAATTTCCTGTGCTCACAGCATAGGGAGTGCAGCTCTCTCATTTTTGGACTAGCAATTAAATGCTTAAGTTTAGAAGTGACACAAGTTACTTGTACTCATTGGTCACATCCCCAAAGAAGTCAGGCAGTACAATACTGCCAATGTCTAGAAGATTACAAACTGGAACTATTTGGTGAACAGCGCTACAGGCTACTGTAGTAGGCTGCATCATGGCCCCCAAAGATATCAGCTCCAAATCCCTGGAACCTGTAAGTGTTCCCTTATTGGAAAAGGGCCTTTGCAGATGTGATTAAGCTAAGGATCTTGAGTTGGGGAGGTTACCCGGTATGATCCAAGTGCACCCGAAATGACACAACGTGTGTCTTTATAGAAGAGAGAAGCTGTGACATTGTGATTTATAGTATTTCCTTTTTTTTTAAAGATTGTTTATGTATTTATTTATTTGACAGAGAGAGAAATCACAAGTAGGCAGAGAGGCAGGCAGAGAGAGAGGGGGAAGCAGGCTCCCTGCTGAGCAGAGAGCCCAATGTGGGGCTCGATCCCAGGACCCTGAGATCTTGACCTGAGCTGAAGGCAGAGGCTTAACCCACTGAGCCACCCAGGCACCCCTGTGACATTGTGATGTATAATAAGAAATCTGTATTTAGTCTTTATCTCCTTACTGACACAGAGCTGCTAAAACCCTTGTAATTCCCTGTAAGGAGAGCAATAAAAGTGTCTTTTGTTATGTTAACAAGGTGATTTCGGGAAAGCCCCTAGGTAACAGGAAGAAGGGGGGCTGGTTACCAGTGGAGCCAACCATGTGATTAGAGGGATCCTGTTGAAAGTTCCCAAATTCTGGGGAGAGCAAAGGAGCTGGAGATTGACTTCAATCTTCAGTAGCCCATGAGTTACACCAATCGGGCCTTTGTAATGAAGCTTCCCTAAAAACCTAAAAGGACTTTGAAGAGCTTCCAGGTTGGTGAACATTTGTAGGCTCTGGGAGTATGATGTCCAGAGGAACATGGAAGCCACATGTCCCTTCCTACATATCTTGTCCTATGTGTCTCTTCCATCTGGCTGTTCCTTTGTTATATCCTTTTATAATAAACAGGTAACCTGGTACGTAAAATATTTCTCAGAGTTCTGTGGGCACTCTAGCAAATTCCCAAGGAGGGAGTCAGTCAGAATCACAGGTGATAACCTGGATTTACAATCAGCATCTTAAGTGGGAGGGGGACAGGGATGGCAGTCTTACAGGAATGAGTCCTTAACCTGTGAGATCTGCTGCTCTCTCCAGGTAGGTAGTATCAGAATTGAGTTGAACCCTTCGGCACTCCGGGGTCAGAGAATTGCTTGGTGGCACGGAAAAAACACACGCATTAGAACTGGTGTCAAAATCGTAGAGGCTGAAGGAGATATGACATAGATGGGACGGGAGGACTCAATGTGACGGTGGAAGCAGGGACTGGAGTGATAGAACCACAAGTCAAGGAACGCAGGCAGCCGCCTGAAGCTGAAGAGGCAAGAAACAATCTTTGCTAGAGCCTCCAGGGGGAGTAAAGCCCTGCTGACACCTTGATTTCTGCCCAGTGATAACTATTTTGGACTTAATGGCCTCCAGACTGTGAGGGAATACATTTCTGTTGTTTCAGTCATGAAGTTTGTAGTAATTTGTTCCAGCAGCCATAGGAAACAAATACAATTGCTATATTGGGTATGATATATTTGTTTCAGGTCTTCACTTTGGTACAACCAAACTGGTCCCTTTTTTTTTAAAAAAAAGATCTATTTATTTGACAAAGATCCCAAGTAGGCAGAGAGGCAGGCAGAGAGAGAGGAGGAAGCAGGCTCCCCGCAGAGCAGAGAGCCCGATGCGGGGCTCGATACCAGGACCCTGGGATCACGACCTGAGCTGAAGGCAGAGGCTTTAACCCACTGAGCCACACAGGCACCCCCAAACTGGTCCCTTTAATATGGTCATAAGGCCATGACTACCAGGTTCAAGCCAAGAAAAGATGCTAAAAAAGAGGAACCCCTCAGATAACCACAGTGGGAAGGTTTGGACCTGGGGACTCCCAGGACTGATAGAAAGAATCAAAGAGCCGTTCTTCACTGGACTCACAGTGCATTATCCTCAAGACCTCAGAAAATGCTCATTAAAAGTAACAGTGATGTCTTTGCAAAAAATACAGTGATCCAGGGCAGCACAGATGGCTGCGAGAAGCTGGCCTAAAATTGCAAGAAGAGAACAGCAACAGAATGAGCCTTGGCCTGTACTCCAGAGCAAGTCAGCTGGTTGAAATGGCAAATGACAACCAGGGTAGATCCATCAAATATATAGTCATTTATTTCTCAGATATTCTCTGGGAAGGAAATAGAATCAGCATCTGCATTTCCTGAAATCAAGCAAAATGGAACTCAAACTAAAGTTGACTTGGTATTTTTACAAAAGTGTGACACTATAACAATCCTAAATTTTTAAATCAAAGAAATCATAAAGCTAGGGAACCCTTGGAAAAACATTTAGGATTATCATCTCATTCTACTAATGATGCTGCTGAGGCTCACAGAAATTGTCAGAGCCTCAGTTTCTCTTTCTTTAAAACAGGGAAGTTGGACAAGACCAATTTGAGTGATTTCAGTTAAAGACTTGGGATCCTATGAATTAAGTCAGTAACAGACTCTAGCATTCAATATAGGTATCCAAGTAATCCAAGGTATATGAATACTTTAAACTTGTGCGCAAGAGGTAATAGTTTTTCATTCTTCTCAAGAATATTGCTGGGATCAGAAGTGGATTGCGACAAAAATAGCCATCATCTTCCAGGACTACTTAATATTAACTATAAGATGGCAAAGCTCTAAAAAAGCTTTCTCAAGTAAATCTCAGAACATGGTGATAAATAGTTGATGAGTAGTGAGTTGGGAAATGAGTAGAAAAATAAATGTGTAAAGCAGAAGTACATAACCCTTGTTTTTTGTTTGTTTTTGTTTTATTTTGTTTTTTGTCTAAAATATCTCCAACAAGGTAGTTCTACTCTCAAAATATATACAGATCTGACCTCTTCTTAAAAATACCTGTTTCATGTTGGTCTAAGCTGTTATCATTTCCTGCCTGGTTTATTCCAGACGGTTCCTTGTTTCCATCTCTACCCCAAACAGTGGGTGTTTTTAAAGTATATCCAATTAAGTCACTCTTCTGCTTAAACCACCTTCTACCTCAATGGCTTCCCATCTTCTCTGAACTCACTTCCTACTAATCTCTTCACTCATTCTGGTCTAATCACACAGGCCTACTTGCTGTTCTTAAAACACAAGCATGATCTCACTTCAAGGTCTTTGCATTTCTCTTTCCTCTGAACAGAATGCTCTTTCAACCCCAGATGATGGCATAAATCCCTTCTTCATTTAACCATTCCTGCTTAAATATCACTTTTCCAGCAAGGTCTTCCCCGATGTGAAGTAGGAACAACAACCCCTCTCCGGCTCAGCACTTCTGCCCACTCCAGCCCATGCCTCCTTACTCAGCTTCATTTTTCTCCACAGTGCGAATCACCATACAAAATACATTCACTTGTGCATTGGTTCATTGGCTGTCTGTTTCCATTAAGGCGGAGATAAAGACTTTGTTTTATTCATTGCTGTTTCCCCAGAACTTAGTATGAAGCCTAGCACAGATAGGGCACTCAGGAAATATTGATTGAGTGAACCAACCAGTGAAAAGTAGTTTTAAAAATAGAGGGAGGGGGAGCACCTGGGTGGCTCAGTGGGTTAAAGCCTCTGTCTTTGGCTCAGTTCATGATCCCAGGGTCCTGGAATCGAGCCTCAAATCCGGCTCTCTGCTCAGCGGGGAGCCTGCTTCCTCCCCTCTCTCTGCTTGCCTCTCTGACTACTTGTGATCTCTGTCAAATAAATAAATAAAATCTTTAAAAAAGAAAATTTAAAAAAATGGGGGATTTTCTTGTATATTAAGAGAAATTCAGAGGTAATTTGCCACAAAACTGTCTCGGTAGCTCAATGATGCCATCGAGGAACTTCCATGGTGACATCTTTAGGGCGTTGGCTATTTTCTTAAAGGTTCTTGCTTCAAGGTTACAAAATGGCTGCTGCAGTTCTAAACATCACATTCTCTCACAAATATTTGCATGTGTTCCCTCATTCATTCAGTAAGTAAATATGGTGAGAAACTACTAAGTACCTCACGTTGTTGTAAGCGTGGGGACATAACCATAAACAAAACGGACGAAGTCCCTGTTCTCATGAAGCCTCGTTCTAATGTCAGAAGATTAAAAGGGAAAAGGGCTTTTTCATCCTCATCATTTTTTAATCATAGAGGAAAATCTTTCTGGGAAAGTCATAAGATTTCTTATAACTCACAGGTCAGAATTATGTCACTGACTATCTCTGCTTGCAAGGGAACCTAGCAAAGCAAGTTCCCCAAACTTGCAGCCTCCCATGGTGGGAGGGGTTTGCCATGGAAGGAAGGGGTAGGAGAAATGGCTCCTGGGAGGACATGAAGGGTTTGCCACTAATAGTTCTGAACACATGCAGTCATTCAGTATCTGCTTTTTGATAAAGCATTAAGGAGGAGAATGATTGGCCCATAGCTAAAATTTAATATTTATTTCTGAGGTTTTGTTCCCTATGTTTCTGTCACTTCTCCTAACAGCCTTGAACATACAACAGCCCCAACCTGCTAACAAACCCTCTTTGGAAATTTACCGAGAAAGCCTGGATTGCTCCCAGGATTAAGGGATGGCATTTAATTTTCTACCTGAAAAGAATTACAACTCCAGAAAAGACCATTTCTCCTCGTATTACCTATTGGTCAGCCAGCAACCTTTAGGCCAAAACTGTGAATATATATTTTCTGTCAGCTCTCTTTGTGTGTACTCCGGGACCAGGCCTGAGCTTAAAACTTCTCTTGTCCAGGGGAACTACAGGATCAGCTCCAGACTCCCCACTTGGCTTCTCCGTGGGCAATAAAGCAGCAGTTTCATCACCATTGTCCACACGGCAAATGAGAAGTGATAGTTTGCATATAAGGTACTGTCTAGAAAAGAAGAGAAAAAGGCAACGCTTCTGACAGAGCTGTTCACACTTCCCCGGCACAGCTGGGAGACATTAGCTGGCTTTTCCCCAGACTGCTCTGCTCTCTGGTTAAAAACCCTGCGAGCCTCCAAGGTAAGCTGGATTTCTATCATACACATTTAGCAGCTAAATCACCAAAAGTCACTTTTAAATATTCATGCAAAGCTGCATCTTTACCAAGGTCAAGAGTTCAACAGAAGTTAGCCAAAAGAGAATTGTAGGCAGGAAGCAAGAAATAAAAGAGAAAATATTGATAAATTATTTCTGTTCTTTTGGAGCGAGTTTGTGCTCAGGCAAGAAGATGAAAGTTGTGTGATAAATACTGTGGAATATGTAGGAGAAGGATAGACGAAAATAACACTTCTATGCCACTTTCCACTCCTGCCTCCCTGTTGAGTGGATGGGAAAGAGGTCAGGAAGGCCAAAGAAATATGAGGTTTGTATGAAGCATTTGAAATTTATTAAGCAAATAACCCACATTTAAGGATGTGTTTTTCACTAGTAATATTCAGTAGCCTGGTCTGCCTCTCCCAAAGACTGTCCAACTAATTTTATACAAAAGTTATGAATGAAATCTGTTTAAAACAACATCTGTTTAGAAGTAAAATATCTAGTTTCATCACAGATTTTGACAAAGCTATCTTGAATCAGATGCCCGAAACATTCTTTTATGGAGATTTTAAAATCTTGTGTTATTTGGATAGTAGGGATGAAGACAGAAGACAGAAGACACAAGATTGAAGAAGCTCAGAATAGAAAAGGCTGAATTGTAGGCCCGTTTTAATCGTTTTAATAGGAAATCGGTTATGAAAAGTTCTATTTTTCTAGTACTAAGTGAGCTAATAGTAGCATTGGATTCCATAGAATCCAGCTATCGCTGGACTTCCTACTTACTTCTTAAACACAGAAGGAATTCCAGGTTGTTCTAGGGGCTAGCTTATATGATTTTGACTTAGATCTCAAATTCTAAACATTTTTATCAATCTACATGGCAATATCAGAATGGATTTTGAAAGTGCTGATTCTAATTTAAAATGGCTTACAACAGGATCGTGTCTAGATATTTCATTCATCTATAACTTGTACCTAAATAATTTAATTCTGCTCACTGAAATGATCTATATATTTCCTCCTGCCCCAACATGTATAACATTTTTAAAAGACAAGCATTCTTTCCTAGGTTGATGATACAGTCTTTCTATTACATTATAAGGATGGCCTCAAGAAGAAAACAGGAGGCAAACTGTCAATTTGAATAAAACAGAATTCCGTCTCAAGAGGCCTTAGGTATAGCATTCAGATCTGTGCTATAGCTCTACTTTCTAGAACTGGTGGGTCATGAAACAGGGCTAGAAACATGAAGTAAGGGGGCTGAAGCTCCAACTTCACCCCACTCCCAACCATTTTTGTTGGTGGTGGTTTTATTTATCAGACTTCTGTATAAATTTCATTTAAAGGAACAGAGTTCTTGACTAAAAAAAATAAAATTTAAAAGTCTGATCTAAATGAAAAGAAGCAAACCAGGAGTCATTAGAAATCTTGCCTAAGAAATTTGGGGTCTGTAGTACACCATTCAATTTTTCAAAAAATGTTGCCAGTATTTAAAAACATGTCATTTTACATAAAAACCAGATTTCGGGGTCCCTTGACAATTGGGGAGGACTGAAAATACTGGCCTCACATTCCTACAGACAATAATTAACTGCAGCCAAGTACTGACTGCTCCCTTTAGAAAGTTACACACTTCCCCATTCATCGGGTCCCCAGGACTCTATTTTTTTTATACACCTGCGTGTAGTCACACATTATCTTACTTGCCTCACACCTGAGGGTGGTCTGGATGGTGATCCCTGATTTACATGTTTAACACCTCTGATGCTGTGCTATAATAAGAAAAGATCTTTGGGCCTTTCTCAAGATTCCTGGCATCTAGCTTTTACAATCCTTGTAATTTCCTGAATGGTAAGTGCAATAAGGACATCTTTTGTTATAATATTTAGATTTTGTTCCACAGTTCTGAAATAGGTCCAGAGTGATAAAGGTGAGATGGAGGTCTTTTGTTATTCTTAATAAGCACCCTCCTCTGTTCAAACACACCTGAGTTTATGTTAATGAGGTGGTTTTGTGAAAGCCCCCAGATAATGGGGAGGGGGCAGTGTATGTTGGTTGCCAGGGGAACCATCCAGTGATTACAGGGTTGTAACTTTCAGCCCTACCTCCACACTCCCTCAGTCCTAAGAAGGGAGGAGGAGGCAGGTGGAGTTTCAGCTGGTCACCAATGGCCAATAATTGAATCAGTCATGTCTTCGTAATGAAGCCTCCATAAAAAATCAAAAAGACAGTGTTTGGAGAGTTTCTAGGTGGTCGAGCATGTGGAGGTGCTGGGAGAGAGGTGCCCAGGGAGGCCATGGAAGGTCTGGACTGCTTCCCCCAATACCTGGCCCTGTGCTATCTTCCATCTGACTGTTCCTTAATTGTGTCATTTCATAATAAACTGGTAATAGTAAACTGTTTTCATGAGTTCTGTGAGCCATTCTTGCAAATGATTGAACCTGAGGACAAGGCTATGTAAACCAGCAATTTATAGCCAACCGATCAGAAGCACAGGTGACAAGCTGGACTTTCGATTGGCCTCTAAACTTCGAGCAGTCCTGAGGGACTGAGCCCTTCACCTGTGGGATTTGGGCAGCCAGTGTGCTAATGTGAGTTAAGTCCTAAGACACCCAGGGGTTATCTAAGAATTGCTTGATGTAGGAAGAAAGTCCATACATTTGTTGGCCAGAAGTGAAGTGTTCTGTAACTGTTCTAAGAGTCAAAGAGTTCTCCTCAGAACTGTTACATTCTGGCACGTTGCCCAAAATGTATTCCTACTCAAAATTAAGCTTTTTGAGTTAGTCCCATTGAGTCTTAAAGGACAGAACACAGTAGCTCCAAGCTAGGGTTTGTTTCAGCATATGGGCAATTCGGCCAGCCTTGTGTCCTTCATGACGTTTTGTGAGGAGCTGGATCTCTCTGGGCACACCCTCAGGTGGAACAGTGGAACCAGAAAGGCATCAATTGTCTTATCACATAACCTAAGGACAATGGATTGCAAATCTGCACTTAAACGGCAGCCAGAGATATTCCACTCTGTCAGAATCATGGCAGAGATGAGGTATACAGAGGGTTGTCTACAGAGGGCTTTCAAACTCATTTTCACTATGACTAGCAGTAAGAAGTGCACTGGGACACATGGACACATAAACTCACAACCAAGTTCCTACTAAATAAAAATATTCTATTTTTATTTTATTTTTTTCATTATGATAAGCATTCTCTTTAAATCCCCATCACCTATTACCCCTATGCCCCCAACCCACCTCCCCTCTGGTAATCATCAGTGTTCTCTATAGTTAAGAGTCTGTTACTTGGTTTGTCTCTCTTTCTTTTGCTGGTTTCTTTGCTTCTTAAATCCCACATATGAGTGAAATCCTATGGTATTTGTCTCTTATTTCATTTGGCATTAAACTCTCTAGCTTTATCCATGTTGTTGCAAGAGGCAAATTTTCATTATTTTTAATGGCTGAGTAATATTCCATTATATATATGTGTATATGTAGGTATGTATGTATAAAGTGTATATATATGTGTGTGTGTATATATGTGCGTCTATATATAGACAGACAGACACACATACACACAATATTCATCTATTGATGGACGCTTGGGCTGCTTCCATAGTTTGGCTATTGTAAATAATGCTGCAGTGAAAATCAGGGTGCATGTATCTCTTTGAATTAGTGTTTTTATATTTTTGGAGTAAATACCCAGTAGTGCAATTACTGGATCATAGGGTAGTTCTTTTTTTTTTTTTTTTTAATTTTTTGTCGAATCTCCATACTGTTTTCCACAGTGGCTGCAATAGTTTGCACTCCCACCAGCAGTGCGAGAGGATCCCTTTTTCTCCACACCCTCCCCAATACTTGTTGTTTCTTGTGTTTTTTATTTTAGTCATTCTGACATGTGTGAGATATCTCATTGTAGTTTTGATTTGCATTTTCCTGATGATGAGTGATGTTGAGCACCTTTTCGTGTGTCTGTTGGCCATTTATATATCTTCTTTGAAGAAATGTCTGTTCATGTCTTCTGCCTATTTTTAAATTAGATTATTTCATTTTTTTTGGTGTTGAGTTGTATCAGTTCTTCATATATTTTGGATACTAACCCTTTATTAGTTGTGTTTTTTGCAAATATCTTCTCGCACTCCATAGGTTCCCTCTTAGTTTTATTGATTGCTTCCTCTGCTGTGCAGAAACTTTATTTTGATGTAGTCCCAGTAGTTAATTTTTGCTTTTATTTCCCTTGCCTCTGAAGACACATCAGGAAAAGTGTTGCTACAGCTGATGTCAGAGAAATTACTGCCTATGCTGTCTTCAAGGATTTTTATGGTTTCAGGGCTCACATTTAGGTCTTTAATCCATTTTGAGTTTATCTTTGTGCACGGTGAAAGAAAGTGATCCAGTTTCTTTCTTTTGCATGTTGCTGTCCAGTTTTCCCAACACCATTTCTTGAAAAGACTGTCTTTTTCCCATTGGATATTCTTTCCTGCTTTGTGAAAGATTCATTGACTATATGAGTTTATTTCTGGGATTTCTATTCCATTTTGTTGACCGATGTGTCTATTTTTATGCCAGTACCAAACTGTTTTAATTACTACTTGTTTTTTTAATTACTACTTGTTTAATTACTACCTACATACATGAAATCTGAAATTGTGATATCTCCAGCTTTGCTTTGCTCTTTCAAGATTACTTTGGCTATCCAAGATATTTCTTGGTTCCATACAAATTTCAGAATGGTTTGTTCTGTAATCTATAAAAAATACTGTTGGTATTTTGATAGGGATTGCATTAAATGTGCAGATTGCTTTAGGTAGTATAAACATTTTAAGAAACTTGTCCTTCCAACCCGTGAACCTGGAATGTCTTTCCATTTCTTTGTTGTCCTGAATTTCTTATATCTGTGTTTTATAGTTTTCAGAGTATGCTGCTGCTGCATTATTGGGGTACAGAAATGCAACAGATTTCTGCCCATTGATTGTATCCCACAACTTTACTGAATTCATTTATCAGTTTTAGTGGTTTTTTGTGGCATATTTAATTTCCTATATACAGTATCATATCATCTGCAAATAGTGAGAGTTTTACTTCTTCCTCTCCAATTTGAATGCCTTTTATTTCCTTATGTTGTCTGATCACCGTGACTTGGACCCCAATACTATATTGAATAAAAGTGGTGAGAGTGGACATCCTTATCTTGTTTCTATATTCTATTTTCTATTCAAAGCTCTTGTTTTACTTTTTAAAGGGTTGTTTGTGACCTACAATACTGATTTTACAACTTTTAACAGCTCATCATTTTCAGTTTGAAAAACATAGTTTTAAGAGACATGCAGTCAAATTATCTCCTAGATTCCAAAAGTTTTCTCTCCGTAACAGTTAAGTCATAAGAAAATAATAAAACGTCTAGCTCCTTATAGATATGTTTCATTAAATTATGAACTAATATTTTGTCCTTGTCCTTCATCAAAGGCTGAGATAAGATCAGGCCAAATGCATGCAGAGTGTTGTTTGAAGGGCAATATTCCCGACGTGTTCCACTTGGAGTTCAAGACAAGTTTGGTGCTGACTGGTATACAGTATTTTACTACATAACTATTAATTATTATTGAATGACACCTTTCATTTCCCATTTGTCCATGACTCTTAAGAAATTTTTAAACTTCAGTACATGTATATTATAGTTCTTCTTAACCTGGATTTTCTAGTTGGATTATATCTTCCTCCATCTCTCCAGGTCTCTGACTCCATCAACAGTTATAAACCACGCTGCCCACTTCCTCTCATTTTCATCCTTACGTTACACTCCTGTAGAGTGATTTTTTTCCCAAAGATGATTATCTAAAATACAAAAATGATCATTTGCATGTCTCAAATCTTTCCACCACCCGCCTTAAGGTTACCTCCCTTCGACCAGCTCACAAAAGTTTCCTGGAAACTAGGTTAGGTGAATATGCCTATGTAATATTACAACTTGTAATACTCCAAAAAAGGAGAAAATCTCTAAAGAGCTAATAAAGAATGAATAGCTCTAAACTATTGATTATGTGATTTTTGTTATTTTTTAGTATCCACATATAGAAGCATAAAAAATAGATGCTTTTATATCGAGGAATGTTCTGGTTTATTCAACAAAAGAAAAACATCTAGATATGGATCTTAAACTACTGGCTCAAGGGCCAAATTTGGCCCTCAACCAGGCTTAGCTTCTCATGAACAGCATTTAAAAACTTCTATCTTGAGTACCTTTACATGAACATGTTCTGACTGCTTCACTACTCCCAGCTGTCCTAAACATAGCCCATCACATTAATTTCAGCTACCTGAAAGACTCCTCATGGCTTTAGAATTTATAATTCTTGTTAAAAGTTAAAAGATCCAGGTAAAGTGATCAAATGGGTCCCTTCTCATCATAATCTATTTTGGCTTCCAAACGCTAGTTTTGTTTCTGTTTTTCATATCATTTCCAGATTTGATTTTATAAGTGCCTGAAATCCCAGAGAGAAAAGAACTATTTTCCTACCAGTCTAAATAGACAAATGCATACATACATACAAACATACATACATACATAAAATAGTCCTTAGGTAAAATATTGAGAATAACATCCCTGCTTAAGTGGCATTTAAGCTGGGACTTAATAAATAAAGAGGAGCAAGCTATGAAAAGAGCCAGACAAAGAATATTCTAAGAGAAGTAGCAAGTGCAAAGGGCCTGAGGCAGGAAAGAGTTTGGTTTGTCAGGCCAGTGTTAGTAAGGCTTAGAAAGAAAGAGCAAGAACTGTTATAACATTGAAAACTTTGCTAGGTTGGAACATGAAGCACCTCAAAGACCATAGTGAAGAATCTGGATTTTTTTTTTTTTTTTTTTTTTACTTGCAATAGACCCTCTTCAAGAGTTTTAAGTAAGGGAGTGATGTGGTAGGATTCCATTTTGGCTGCTATGCAAAGAAAGAATTATAGGGGAGCTATAAAAGGATAAAGGAAACCAGGAGAACTGCCTGGAGGCTATTGCTGCATGCAAGATGAGAGATGATGGTGCCTTGAACTAGGTGGTAGTTGTGGAGATGGAAAAACTGGATGCACTGGAGATGTGTTTTCAAGGGTAAATTGACAGGAATTGCTGACGGACTGGGTGTGAAGTTACTATTAAAGTAGAACTCAAGGGGGGCGCCTGGGTGGCTCAGTGGGTTAAAGCCTCTGCCTTCGGCTCAGGTCATGATCTCGGGGTTCTGGGATCGAGCCCCGCATCGGGCTCTCTATTCAGTGGGGAGCCTGCTTCCTCCTCTCTCTCTCTGCCTGCTTCTCTGACTACTTGTAATCTCTATCAAATAAATAATCTTTAAAAAAAAAAAAAAGGAGAACTCTAGGATGACTCTAGGGTTTCTGTTATTATTAATTGAGTGGATGATAGTACCATTTACTGTGGGAAGACTGAAGAAGAATGAGGTTGCATGGCAGAGAATGGGAAAAGGGAGTATCATGATTCATTCTGGGCACACACAGTTTGCAATCTGAAATAGGATTCAGAGAAGTTCTAGACTGGAGACACAGATTAGCATTGGCTAAATATGAAATTTCAAGCCTTAGGGAGTGTGGACAGAAAAGGAGGAATCCAGCCCAAGATCACTGATAATCCAACAACAGATGATGGAATAAAGCAGGAAGAGCTAGCAAAAAAATAATGAGAAGGAGCAACTGGAAAGGAAGTATGAACACAAGAAGAATGTGATATCATCAAAACCATCCAGGAAGGAGTTGTCTATCTTGTTGAATGATGTCGAAAAGACAAATGAGATAAGGATAGAAAAACAGCCATCATGTTTTGGAAAACCTAGGTTATTGGTGACCTGAACAAAAAGAGTTTTAGTGAATGGTGGAATGGATTTGAAGAATTTGAAGAAGTCAGCCTTCCCTTTGGTTCAGTCACTACTAATGTTTTTCATCTAGCTATTCTTCTCAAAAGACAGTTTTACGACTTGGCTGTGATCATTCTGCTTGTCAGTGTGCTTCAGGGCCTGAGGTTATCTCAAGATGGTGTGTTGGAGTCAGTACAAGTTTCATTTATTTAGAACTTGGACCTGGTAAAAAAGTCTCTTGAGATATAACACCTCCCTTCCCTGCTAGGCGTGGGAAGAGGAAACAAATCATACATGGCAAATATCATTTACACCGTTCTAACACATTCAGAGCACTCTTAACCAAATCCTAACGAAGGGAGAGATGGTATGTGCGCTCAGCAGAGGAGTTTGTAAAATGAGAAATACACATTTTAGGAATATATAATCCAATAAGGAAGTTTTGGGAAAGCTACTGACCCAGTGTTCATTTTTCACTTGACTAGATATCAATATTTGAAACTTTAAAATCTAAAAATGTGATGAATTTTGTACTATTATTTTGTACCTTTCAGTACAAGCAACTAGTCTCTTCTTTGATAATAATAAATGGATTGTACCGCATTGCAGCCATGGAGTTGCAATGGCTAGAATTTTAATACCCTCATCTTAGAAATTAAATGAATATAGCCAAAACATTGCAATTTAGCCCAATCAGAAATTAAATTCACTTTAAGCCAAGAGAAGGATCTTTTATCTTGAGCTTCTGATTGCTGTATTATAGAGTCATAGAACCTAAAGGAGAAGAAATTATAGACTTATCGAATGCAAGTTCCCACCTAAAACACAGGGATCACACCAATTCTCCCTGAAAATTTTATTGATGGTGCCCTTACTAGCACACAGTGTCAGTACCATTTTGAAGCAGACCTAATAGAAAGTTACTAAGTTTTCAATTCTGTTCTCTTCACATATATCACAGGACTCAAATATTTAAAGGAAATTATAAAGCCTTGCCATTAAAAATGTTTCTCTTCAGGGCAAATAATAGTAACAAATAATTGTTATCTTTTTTAGTATTTACTATATGTACCTGTGAAAATTATGGTACCATGTTTTATCCCATTATATATTTATAGATATATTCTGAGGTGGTTGAGGCCAACTCTATGAGCTCCAGCTCTCTTGCCTGCCCTCCTGCCATAAAGGATAGAAAACCAAATGCTTTCTTTCTTCAACTCCCTTGCAGCCAAGGGTTGCTATAGAATACAGTTTTGGCCAAGTAGATGAAGAGGAAAATGTGCAAGGGGGATTCTGGGAAAAAACATTTCCTCCCTTTTAAAGGAGAGGGGCATGTTGGAGGCTCTCACTGCTGCTAGATTTTGGACTTGAAATTGTGAGGGTGAGGTGTCTGGAACACTGCCACTTTCATGGAGGGAAAGTCATGGAAAGCAAGAGAACTGAGAACCCTCACACCAGGGAGCCTCTGAACTAACTGTAGAACCATGGACCTCTAGATTTCTTGGTAAGTAAACAAGCGCTGTCTTTCCTGACTGGGCCAAGATCAGCCGAATTTTCAGTTACCTGATGCCACCGTCATCCCGATAGAGCAGGCAATGTTACTGTTCTCCTTTCACAGAAGAAGAACAGACTTAGAAAAAGTAAAGTAATATCCCAAGGTTGCACAGAGGACAAAGAGCAGAACTGTGACTCAAACTCATAGCCCCAGAACAAAAATGTAATCTCTACTTTCTTGAGTTAATCTTCACATGTCATGTCTTTCAGATTCTTTGTTATGCTGAACAGCCTCATATTGTCATGACCTGTTTTCTCATTGTCTCTCCAATGACATCTTACAGCCAAGTACAGTTACTCCAAAATCTTACTAAAGTAAAGGGTGAAAGAACATTAGCTATCTCGTTCTGTACACATACATGAACACAGACTAGAATTCCATGACCTTTTCCCCAGGCTTGTTACTCTCATATTGATTCATGGTAATTTATTATTTTCCTAATTTCCCTCTAAACGATAAAATCTAGACAGTGGAAATAACTTTAGAAAATTGAAGAGTTGTTGAAGAAGCACCTCTTTTATATATTTATATATTTGCCTTCATACATACGTAGAGGATAATGTATAATTCTTTTTTCCCCAGGTTTACTGATACATAATTGACATTTGATGTTGCAAAAGTTTAAGGTATTGATTTGATACATGTATAGATTACAAAATGATTGCCACAATAAGATTAGTTAACACCTCCATCACTTCACATAATTACCATTTCTTTCTTATAGTGATAATAGTATATTTTACATATGTATATATATAATATTTATATATTTTTATATATAGTAGATATATATGGTGGATATTAATATATATTTTATATACATATATAAAATTGATATATATATCACATTTCATCATCCATTCATCTTCCCATGCAAATTAAAATCTCTCATATAAAGATATTCAGATGTAAATATTCCTAAATCTTACTTTAATGCTCAAGTGTTTAAAATCACCATGGTTATCATTAACTGTATCAATAAAACGTAAGCTGCACAAATGCAGACTTTTTATTCCGATGCTGTATCCTCAGCATTTTAGTATAGTGCTTGACACTATTAGGCACTCAGTAAATATTGGTTGAATGTGAATTAACATAAAGAAGTTCTTCCTTCTAGGGGCGCCTGGGTGGCTCAGTGGGTTGATCCTCTGCCTTCGGCTCAGGTCATGATCTCCGGGTCCTGGAATTGAGCCCTGCATCGGGCTCTCTGCTCAGCAGGGAGCCTCATTCCCCCTCTCTCTCTGCCTGCCTCTCTGCCTATTTGCCATCTCTCTCTCTGTGTCAAATAAATAAATAAGATCTTATCTTAAAAAAAAGTTCTTCCTTCTAGTTACTTTAAGTTCTTAATTTTATTCCCCTATATTCTTGGCATCATAGAGACCCCAAAAGTAATGGCCTAAGGTACAGATATCTTACAAATCCCTGGTTGGAGGCTGCATCTGTCTCTACAGTTCATTAGCTCTCTCTAATCAATTATCCGGGTACTGTTTAATACTAGTCTGTACACAGATGACACTATTTACCATGACACTCAGTCTAACCAGTTTTTTTTGGACCCTCTAACTGCTGAACAACCCAGAGCACATGGCTGGTCAATGAATATGTCACATGAGATAGAACTAAGAGCTATAATGGAGCCAGTGACCAGACTGAATGAATGAATGAATGAATGAATGAGTGAATGAATGAAATCAAGATCTATTGCAGTTACAATTTTCCTTGATCACTTAGTCTTATCTCCTTTCACAGGAGGAGAAGATAGGAGGACTATTTCTAACAAAACCTTTTTGATGTTTCCCCAATACTCAATTCTCTTTTACATGTTTTCCATTTGATTCCTACTATTTTCAAAAGAATTAAAATTAGTCTTGGGGTGCCCGGGTGGCTCAGTGGGTTAAAGCCTCTGCCTTCTGCTCCGGTCATGGTCCCAGGGTCCTGGGATCGAGCCCCGCATCGGGTTCTCTGCTCTGCGGGGAGCCTGCTTCCTCCTCTCTCTCTGCCTGCCTCTCCGCCTACTTGTGATCTCTGTCAAATAAATAAATTAAAAAAAAAAAAGAAATAAAATTAGTCTCTGAAGTCTGGATTTTCTTTGTTTCCTCTATCAACACTTACTCCTCTTCCTTTTCTAATCTTAAAAGAATTTTGGTAGGTCTCCAGGAGTACCTAATTGCCCTGAGATTAACCAAGGGCCAATTCTTTATATCAGATTTCAGAAGACCTATGAATATGAATCCATTTACTCATTATTATTATTTTAATCAACATTCACCACTTTTGTTTAGTAATCCTACTTTTCTTATGGGGAGCCTATCTAGTTTTGGACTCACTTACTACAATGATTAGAAAACCCTTCAGATTAAAAATCTAAATGAGGGGACGCCTGGGTGGCTCAGTGGGTTAAGCCTCTGCCTTCGGCTCGGGTCATGATTTCAGGGTCCTGGGATTGAGCCCCGCATCAGGCTCTCTGCTCCGCGGGGAGCCTGCTTCTCCCTCTCTCTCTGCCTGCCTCTCCGCCTGCTTGTGATCTCTGTCTGTCAAATAAATAAATAAAATCTTTAAAAAAAAAATCTAAATGAGGCTAAGATTAGCATGTTTATAGTTCATAGAGTTACCAAAAGAACTGGTCGAAGTTAAAAACAGGAAAAGATCCAGGAAATCATGAAATTGTAAAGACTGTTAGTATTATTTGAATTGCGTTCTCTTAATTGGTAAAGATGGTGTCAAATAAGGAAAACGATGGGTGTCTCTGAGAACATACTTAGAAATAATTTATTGCTCTGAACTTCATTTAATCGAACATTGTAGCATTTGGGAGTCCTCTTCATGAGTGACATTTACAACCTGGTTTGTCTCTCCAGTGGAAGGAAAAATGTGTTACTATTTACCTAGTAGGAGAACAACCCAGAGTTTGAAGCTACACAACTAAAGCCTTATGCTAACGAAAACACGGGCAACTATGGAAACAGAATTGTTAAAGTATTACTGGCATTGTTTATCTCTAATACAATTTATGAGTGAAACATCTAAAATAAAGGCAACTAGTACGTGCTTTGAAGTTGGTGTTAAACTTCCAGTGTGACACGGGTTAAGAGGTTGTCACAATATCTACCACTCCACTTCCCTCTGACAGGCAATACATATAATAAACTATTTACCAAACTTGATTTATTAGAACAATTTCTAACATGCTGACCCAGGCTGTCAAGTTTCTTTTTTTTTTTTTAAAGATTTTATTTATTTATTTGTCAGAGAGAGAGAGAGCGAGCACAGGCAGACAGAGTGACAGGGAGAGGCAGAGGGAGAAGCAGGCTCCCTGCCGAGCAAGGAGCCCGATGCGGGACTCTATCCCAGGACGCTGGGATCATGACCCGAGCTGAAGGCAGCCGCTTAACCAACTGAGCCACCCAGGCGTACCGGCTGTCAAGTTTCTAATGAAGGATTCTATGCCATCCCCAAGGATAAAATCCAAAATCAGACATTGCCACAAAAGTGAAAGCAATTTCCAGTGATGCAAGAAAACAACCATATTCTATTAAACATCTATTAAATGAGGCATTGGAAATACAGTTCTGAACAGCGTGGGTCCACTTAGATTATTTTCCACAAATATAAAGTATTTTAAGTGTATTTTCGCTTCCTCATGATTTTCTTAATAATATTTTCCTTACAAAAGATGTATTAATCACCTGTGTATGTTATCAGTAAGGCTTCAGGTCAACAGTAAGCTTTTAGTAGTTAAGTCGTTGGGGAGTCAAAAGCTATACACCTATTTTAGACTGTGGCCAGCACTCCTAGCCCCCCATTATTCAAGAGTCAACTGTACTGTGAATTTATTCCCAGTATCCTAAATAGTACCAAGTTTCAAGGACAATATGTCCATTTTCCAAACACAATTCTCACATATTCTCAATGGGAGAAGAAATAGATGCAACTTCTTTGGAGGATAATTCAGCCAAATTCTTCTCAGTTAAAAAATTTATATTCCCTTTGATTGAGCAATTTCATTTTAAGTGGTCTGTGTGACATATATAATCCACATGTTTCCACAACTGTATATCCATTATTTATAAGAACTAAAAATTGGAAATACCATAAATATCTGTCAAAAAAGGACTGGTTAAATAAATCATGGTACATTCACACAACTGAATGCTACATGTTCTTAAAAAGTATGAGCTGAAATGAAACACTCTCCAAAATGTATTAAGTGATTTAAATGAAATACCTAATTTTCTCCCTCTCTTGTATATGCACTGAATTTCTCTAGAAGACATACAAACAAGTAACTGGCTGCTTCTAGGAAGGACAGCTAAGTGACTAGGGAACAAAGGAGAAAGGAAGAGTTGTATTTCACTACACAGGAGTTTAAGATTATAACACATCTAGGTATTGCTAATTCTTATACTTAATTTTTTAAAAGTACATATTGCCGGGGTGCCTGGGTGGCTCAGTTGGTTAAGCAACTGCCTTCGGCTCAAGTCATGATCCTGGAGTCCTGGGATCGAGTCCCACATCGGGCTCCCAGCTCCATGGGGAGTCTACTTCTCCCTATGACCTCCCCCTCTCATGTTCTCTCATTCTGTCTCTCTCTCTCAAATAAATAAATAAAATCTTAAAAAAAAATAAAAATAAAAGTACATATTGCCATATTCACAGTATCTGTGACTTTTATTGATCAAAATCATGTATTCCATATCATATTATGGTTGTCTCAGCTGTCTAAAAATTGTGAAGTTCAATTCAACATCATTAGAAATTGTAATTTGTTTTTAATTTAGTTTAATTTTTAATTTTTTATAGTTTAATTCTTATAATTATAGAAATTATAGAATTACAGTAAGTCAGACACTAGAGCTTGTTATTTATTTGTGACTAAATAACCACATATGTAACTATCATAAGTTGGATTTGTTAGCTATATTTTAATATTAATATTTCCTTTGTAATGCTGTGCCTTTTATTTTATCCATTTAGAAGTATCACAGACCTGAGAGAGGTCCATAGGCATGTTTAGACTTCCAAAAGGGTCAATGGGACCAAAGATTAAGAAGCCCTTGGAGAGATGCAGCACTTGCTGAAAGAGGGGTAACTAAGGTCTCATCCCTTGACCTCAGAAACCCCTGGAGAAGCTAAATAGCTAGAGGAAAGCTAGGAACTAAAAGGACATAGGATAGGGAGCAGGGTAGAGGACAGCTAGCCATGCAGCCATGGGGAGCTATTTTACCTTCTGTTCTTGTTTCTCCTCTATACTGCCCTAAAAGAGTCTTTGCAGGCCTGGTGGGCATTTGGAGATCAACACTCACAAGGGAAGCCTAGGTGTCTGGGCGTATCAAGGCATCAGAAAATTATTGGAGTGTGGACAGATTGAGAGCTAGGGTATCCACTTTCCCACCTACCCATCCTTGGTCAGTTGTCATTCTCTGATGCCTGGAGTGCTGTGCCCTGGTACCCATTTCTCCCTGCCTTATCTCAGCAGAAGGGGCACCAACCATAACTTGGCCTACACCCCCACATGATGCTAGTCCATGCTGCTAAAACCCCCAAGGGAACTAGCCCTCACACACCAAATATCTAGACCCTTGAGGGACACAGTAGAAGATAGACACACTGAGCATGTGAAGTAAATATACGGGATCAATGGATCCCTAATTAAAAGTGAGCGTAATATCCATAAAGAGATAAAGGAGGGTTTTATTAATTTTGTATAGGATACCATAGAGTTGAAATCCCAGTAAATAGCAGAAGGCATGCCCACTGTCAAGGAAGACAAGTTAGTTAGTAATTTGCTGTAAGTCCATGATGAAACTAAAACATTAATAAAATTGCTAATGGTTCTCACAAGGGCGGAGAGTAATAAAACCAGTCATACAGAGTAACAACAAAACAGGCAGTTAGTATCAATCATGAAGTCCCTCTTGGAGTTGGGCTTTAAACCAAAGCTTTAAGAAAGAAAAAAATAAGGTTTGGTAAAGGGGAAAATGAAGGCATTCAAGGCAGTCAGAAATACAGATGAAACACAAAGGTAGGACTAAAAAAAAAAACAAACAAACAAAAAAACCCAAACTTGGAAAAAGGAAGTAGATTCATCTGGCTTGAACTGACAAAGTATTAAGAGGAGTAAGGGAAAAGAGAAAGCTGATCTAGGTTATTGAATAAAAGATTAAGAAATTCAAATTTTATAAGCTAGACAAAGGGAAGCCACCAGAGAGTCTTATGCAGGTAATTAAAAGATTTCCATTTTATTTCTTTGGTTTGGAGGAAGGTAAATACACTTAAAATTACACTCTTAGACTTTCTTTTTAAATCTGCCCTCAGTAATAACTTGACATCTTCTGTAATATTCAAGTCTTGAGGCATTACCAATTCTCCAGTGGAAACCTGGTAGGAAACACAGATGTTTCAAGATTTCCATGATAATGTGTTTGGATTTTTGTAATCATTCATAGTAAGTCTCAGTTTCCAGAAGAATCATCCTGAAAAAGAGTGCTCTTAGAATTTTTATATAATCATTGACATACTAAAATGTCATGGTCAAGATGTTAGCCTTAACTAGTATTAACACATTTTTGACAAACTGAACATGAAAAAGTATTCTTTTTCAGCCATTTGGGTTATTTTCTCTGCTTGTTGAATCATTTCAGGAGTTTTATTGTGAATTCTGAGGATAAGATTAAAAGCATGGTTATGGTTGCTTTTTAAAAGGCACAGTTCTACCAGTGAAAACTGTGTTTTATGATGTCTTCTAATCCTCACATGATAAAAGGGCCCAAGTACTTATTCATTACTTTTCTGCATTAATTTCATATCATAATCCATAACTGTATACTTTATAATCTGATATTTCCCAGATATGAGTCCAAAAGTTTCCATTATTTATTTGTTTGCTTGCTTACTTTCTAACTAAGAATCTGATAAAAATTGAATGTTACATAACTCAAGATCATTCTCCTAGAATGGGTTTTGTTTTTAATTTATTTTTATCAGATAGTCCAGACAAATAATTTAGATGTTGAGGAATGTTGAAAGGCTTCCAACAAAAATACTCTTGATACCCCCTCCCCAATTCCTTACTCCTGTGCCCAGAGTAAATCATTTTCAGCTTGTTGTTATCATCTCCTCTGACATTTACATCAATATTTTAAAATAATGTATACAGTCTTTTCCTCTTGATTTTGTCTAGAAATTAGAGTCACCATTGACAAGATCAATGTCCTTCTAATTCTTGCTCTTTGTAATGTGACCTATCTTCAAGATCTTTTTCTGTCCCTAATGTTGTGACATTTCACAATCATGTAGGTTCTTTTTTATGCATTGTGCTGGCATTCCTCCCTTCCAGTTTGAGGAACTATTCCTGTATTTCTTTCTTACCATTTTCTCTAGCATCTTTCCCTACCCCCATGGAATTCCTATTCATCAGATATTACCTATATCCGTAATATATAGCTCTTACATACCTATATATGTAAAAAATGTATAGATATGTAATATCTATATATTTTTGCTCAATTTTCTTTTTGTTCAATTTCCTTTTCCATTTCCTTTAATGGTATGCTGTTCTTGTTTTATTTGTGCAATATTTCTCTTATCTCTCTGATGTTTACTTTGAGATTTTTCTCTTCTTGAATTTTCTTTTTGTTTTTCTCCTGATTTTTGTTTTTCCTTTGTTGCCTATTTCATTCTCTTTCTTTTATGCTGGGTATCCTCAAATACCCAGTTATCAGTGGCTGTTCTTCTGTTTAAGAATGAGGCACTAAGAAATCACCTGGCATCTGTTTGTGAAAGAATAAGTTTGTGTGCTGGTGGCTATAATGCAAGGCATTGAAGGAAGCCACTGGTTTTTTACTTGTGGATACTCCAGGTCCAGATTAGCACGTCTTTCCTCTGGATTTGTTTGTTTTCTCCAAGAAAGGAGATTCTAATCTTCTGTTTTAGAGATGAGGTGATGACAAGGAAGGATAAAGAAACTGCTGCTGTTCTGGAAATGAGTGGAGGGAAGAAACCAGGGGTTCTTACCATTCAGGATGTTCCTTTTCTCTTGGCAACACAGTTTTCAGTATGCCACTTTCTTCCACTGTCTGCCCTCTGTGTCTGAGGTCCCCAATCCAGAATATCTAGTTTGGTTAACCTAGAAAATAAACATTCAGCTTGCCACTTAAAGAGAATAAAGGAAACACTCTGACCCTGTAGGATAGAAGTGATCCTACCTACCTATGTTTTGAGAATTTACCTCAAGTTTCTAAGCCTCTCTCAGGTTCTGCAAAGCTCATCTACTTATTCCCGGTTATCACTCTTTACACACAAACACAGTCATTTGACCCTCCTCCCACCTGCTATATCATTTATGATTTCTCCATATTTTTCTATATTCATATGTCATTGGAATTAAACATCTCCTAGTTTCATTAGTAATAGAATTTGTTTTTTGTTTGTTTCTTGTTCCTGTTATTGTTTGAGCATGACCTTTGAAGCCAAGAGTTCAAAATATCTCTTTGTTAGGCAGCCTTGAAATAAGAATTTCTTGGGAGGTGGTTGAAAAATAGATCATTTTTGTGATTGATGAGGATGCGTAAATTTTAGATCAGCATTGTCCAATAAAAACTTTGAGGTGATGAGAATATTCTATTCTGGCATAGTTTGATATGGTAACTGCTAGCTGTATGTGGATATTAAAGCTGAAATGTAGGTAAGGAAATGAAAATGAATTCTTATTTTATTTAGTTTTAATTAATTTAAACCTTTAATACCTAAACCTGGTTAGTGGCTACTCTATTGGACAGTGTAGTTGTAGATAGTAAATAAGTTGAGAAGCCAAACCAAGGCGCCAGGCCAGATAGATGTCTATTTCCAATCTAACTACAGATTTAGTCTTTTCTCACTCATAAATAATTAATGTAATTCCCAAAGTACTATACTGTACACTTCTACAGTATTGTGAAGATTATTTTGTGCTGGAAGTTATATGTGTCATCTATCATAACTACAGAAAATGTCAAGAGTGCTCCAGTGCACTGTCCACTTATTTTTAAGAGATTTCAGGAGAAAAACTACCAGAGTTGATAGACCACAAATTGTCCCCCACTTCACTAAAGTATGAATCTCCTGCTGCATGAATGTATTGGCCATATTAATTAAATTTTAGATAAGATTTTCTGAAAATAACTTATTAGTTTAAGAATAATATCAAGTCCTCTTACATCAATTACTCAAGAATCTTTTGTCCTCAGAGGTTCTTCCACATTCACTATCATAAGAACATATAATTTACAATGGAAGAAATATTGTTTGTCCTATATGTTCTAGCCAAGAGGCATATATCTAGAGCATTCTAATTATCAGGATATAAAATTTTAAAAAGGAAAAACAGCACAGTTCCATTTTTTAGCTCGAATGAACAGACTGTTTCTGTAGGTTCTAATTCTCAAGTCAGTGAGTAGTGAATAAGTTTCAGAAAATCATAAGCCATTAGAGTCCATATCCAGTCTGCTGAGGAACACATTATAGTTCCTGTCTCTGGAACCAAACTCCAAGGAAACATATGTAAAAGTTGAAAACCACTTTATATTATTTCTATCAGATTCTCCATGAGATATAAAGGGTGATCAGTGGTGATAGAGCCATCCCAGAGTCTTGCTTCCCCTGGGCAACTCAGACTCGCAGTTTGTTGAGGAGTAAACTGGAATAACGTTAATCTGGGATTTCCATCAAATTGATAGTTCCACAGTTGGATGGACATGAAAATTTACTTTTTTATTTATAATAGGAAAAACTGACCCTCTGACAAGATTATATCCATGGAATACCAGGCACATACACTGTTCTTCAGTAAAAATTTCTAGTTGCGCTTTAGTTTTGTTTTGCTACAAAAGTAAACAAAAATACCAGAAATCCTTTTTGCATCGTCAGTGCCAGTAGTATTTTGATATGAGTCTATGTAATGTTTGTGTTAAAGATGAGAGGCGAATTTTTGTTAGTTTCTGCAGTTGAAAATATTACCAAATACCTAAAAACTTTAACTATTATTTAATTATGCCTCTATGAAGAATAATAATTGATTGGTCTAAATAAAGGTTCATGTATAAATCCCAGCAAAATATGGCCTAAGCCTGGGTCCCTCTGCTGTGTATGTGATGTGTAAGTCAAACACACTTATGAAACCCAAGTGTTCTCCATGTACTGAAAGATACTAATGACTTTAATAAGAGTGAAACGTTGTGCTTAAAGTAAACTGATTAACCTTGACAACAGAAGTGTAAACAAGAGTCTAATGAATATTAATTTTTCTTCTTTCCTGCATTAGCTGTAGCTGTTGACTGATTAGCTCTGACACCTACATGGTCAAATTAACAAGCACATTTGTAAGACATTTTCTGTTGTTTATAATATCAACAATATTTCTGACTTTGGTAGGTTGTTAATAGCAAGTTTTCATCATTCTTTAGAAGTCTACCAGATTACCTTTAAAACAATCATATATATTATCTCCCAAACTGTAGAAGATACATATTTTAGAATGGATGGATATTGTTCCAATAATTTATAATGGGATTTCAGAAGCTAAACCAAAATGTAGTAGTGATTCCACTATTAGACTTACACATGAGCAGGATTACTTATCAGCAGCCTTGATGCAAGGTCAGCCTTGATGTATCCAGAGCTACCATATTGAACTAAGTGCCACTTCCCATTGTGCCCTTGCCATCTGTATAATGACATCAAAGGAGACAAGGCAGGAGCAGATGGCACCAATGGAATACAAGAGCAAAAGTCACACCCACAGCATGCTGCTGAGTAATGAAAGTGAGGTGACGCACAGGCAGAAAGCAGAAGGAAATTAAGAAAGGGTCATGGTGGTGCTATGAACTGCTTAGCTCTCACCATCATTACAAGAGCAGCATGCCCCACCCACTCCTACCTCCTTCTTATAGGAAATGCTCTTCTACCATTCCCAGTAAGGGCTGTCATGTTGTTACAGGAACCCAGTCTCTCACTATGGTTGATTATCTCAGGAAGTCAGCACCAGTCTACACAAAATAGTCTTCAGTTAGAGAGAATGACAACACTAACGTGAAGTAAGAAACAAAGACAGGAGATATTTGAGGTTCTGTTTCAGAGAATAAAAATTTTGAAATGGAAAAGAGATGGAACTCAGGTGTAAATGCTTCTATCTGCTTTCAGTTATGCAGGTAAAGGTGTAAACTTTTAAAGACCATGGTAGTGGGGTGCCTGGATTTTTGGATTTTTGGGTCAGGTCATGATCTCAGGGTCATGGGATAGAGCCCTGAATTGGGTTTCCCATTCAGTGTGGAATCCATTTGTCTCTATCTTTCTGTACCTCCCCTGTTCTCTCTCTCTCTCTCTCTCTCTCTCAAATAAATAAATAAATAAATAGAATCTAAATAATAAATAAAGGCCATAGTAGAAACGTGTAAAAAACTGTAGTATCCAACCTTGGCAGCAACAGCCAAGAATGGCCAGAGCAGTTCCAAGGTCATTCGCTTTCCCCTTTAAATACCTATAAAAGAAGCTTGGGGGCGCCTGGGTGCCTCAGTTGGTTGAGTGTCTGCCTTCACCACCCTAAGCTGGGTTCTCCCCCTCACTCTACCCTCCCCCTGCTCATACTCTCTCTCCTGCTCACTCTCTCTCTTAACTAAATAAATAAAATCTTCAAAAAAAGAGGGGGAGCATTTTGGCCCATTCCTAAAAATTTCTGCCCGTCTTCGAATTTCACTCCATTCAGAAAGTTTCATTTGAGATTCCTGAAGTATTTCCTCCTCTTAATCCTTTTAAATCTAGCAGAAGCCAGAACATTATCATAAATCTATCCTTAGAGAACACAACATTGGGATGGTTGGGTTCTTTGCTATGTTTAAGATTAGGTTATCTCTGTAAAGGGAATTGGAATGGGGGAGAAAGTAGGCAAAAGAGGGATATTCAGTGAACCTATGTTGATTAAATTGGTTTATAATAATGAGGATACCATAATAATAGCAGTATGTTAGATTCTTAATACTTTGCATTATTCATTTAATTCTGGCAATAACCCTAGGAAATAAGCAGTAAAATTCAACTATTTTATAGATGAGAGAACTGAGGCATGGGCAGATTAACTTACCCAAGGTCACATGACTAATAATTGGCAGAACCCAGATGCTAACCAAGTAATCTAGGGCTTGTATTTTTAACCAATATACCCTCCTATGTCTGTAGGAAGGAAATAATACTCATATATTGATTGTGTTACTAAAACCAAACTTATTAGTATAATTTTTAATTTAAAAAGTTTTTTTTTTTTGTTTCATTTTGTTTTTTAAGATTTTATTTATTTATTTGACAGACAGAGATTACCAGTAGGCAGAGAGGCAGGCAGAGAGAGAGAGAGGAGGAAGCAGGCTCCCTGATTTGAGGCTTGATCCCAGGACCCTGGGATCATGATCTGAGCTGAAGGCAGAGGCTTTAACCGACTGAGCCACCCAGGCACCATGTTTTGTTTTGTTTTTTAAGAGAGAAAGAGAGAGCGTGAAGAGGGGAGTAGCAGAGGGAGAGAGAAAGAAAATTTTAAGCAGGCTCCATGCCTAGAGCAGAGCCCAATACGGGGACCATGACCCAAGTTGAAATCAAGAGTTGGATGCTTAAGTGACTGAGCCACCCAAGGGCCCTGAAAATTTGAAATACTTTTATAAGTTTAGAAAACTGTACACCAAAATATTAACAGTGGAAATTAATTTTTAAATATTGGGAATAATTTTATTTTATTCATTTATTGTTTTATTGCTGTTATTGCTTATTCTTTCCAAATAGAAAAAGTACCTTACTTTCACAATAAAAAAAGTCACTAGTTTTCAAGGTCACATAGTTCAAACTATCTTGTGGGACTTCCCACACTATTGCGAGGAACATTCTGTAAAGCATACAGTAACTCCTTTTCTAATTGGTGTTTGGGTGGCTCTGTTTTATGGTAAATGGCTACAAGAGTTAGATTTTTCAGAGATGTTGTGCCTGTGTTTTCTCCCCGTCTGGCACAGCATGCTGTTTGAGAAGATATATGTTATACCAAGTAAATATGAGCCTGAGTATAATAATGTTGACTTGCAACTAATATGTGAGTGATATCAAAAGTATGGGGTGCCTTGGTGGCTCAGTGGGTTAAAGCCGCTGCCTTCAGCTCAGGTCATGATCTCAGGGTCCTGGGATCGAGCCCCGCATCGGGCTCCTTGCTCAGTGGGGAGCCTGCTTCTCTCTCTGCCTGCCTCTCTGCCTGCTTGTGCTCTCTGTCTCTCTCTCTCTCTCTCTCTCTCTGTCAAAAAAATAAATAAATAAAATCTTTAAAAAAAAAAAAAGTGTGGGCCATGAGAATTTTTTTGTAGTACGATGAATACAGTATCTATAATTTTTGTCTGGGAACTGTCATGCCTAAGGAAGAGCACTATGAAATGGCGCATGATACCATGAAAAGAACATGAAATTGGGACAACAGGCTGGGATTTGGGGAGAAGTACTTTATCCCACTAGTTAAGGTTTTAATCCCAATTGGATCTTAAGTGGTATGACCTGTGTAAGCCAAGTAAGCTCTTTGATCTTTCTTTTCCTTGCATATAGATGCCAAATTTAAAATTTTAATATTGCGATGTTGGGAGATCACTGATAAGCAGGAAAGATCGTGTTTCTCGAGTCACCCACTGAAGATGGTGGAGAAGTAGCAGCTGAGACGACATCAGGTAGCAGGAGATCAGCTAGATAGCTTATCAAAACATTGCAAACACCTACAAATCCAATGGAAGATCAAAGAGAGGAAGAACAACAATTCTTGAAACAGGAAATCGACCACTTTCTGAAAGGTAGGACCGGCGGAGAAGTGAATCGAAAGCGACGGGAGGATAGACCGCCGGGGAGGGGCCGGCTCCCGGCAAGCGGCAGAGCAACAGAGCACTAAATCGGGACTTTTAAAAGTCTGCTCCACGGAGGGACATCGCTCCAGAGGCTAAACCGGGGTGAAGCCCACGCGGGGTCAGCGTGGCCCGAGGTCCCGCAGGGTCACAGAAGGGTGTCTGAGTGTCTCAGAGCTAGCAGGTATCGGAGCGGGAAGCCGGCTACAGAGACAGAGCCGAGGAGTGAGCTCTCAGCTCGGGGTTACCTTGAACCGCTCGCAGGCTGGGTGAGCTCGGAGCGCGGCCAGAGGCGAGGGATATGGGAGTAGCCGGGGCTTTTCTCTGAGGAGTGGAGCCCCGAATCTCAGCTCTTCCGGGCCGGAGACTAGGAGGCCGCCATTCTCATTCCCGTCCTCCTGACTCTACGGAAAGCGCTCAGGGAACAAAAGCTCCCGAAAGCGAAACCGAGTGGATTACTTAACCCGGCCCCTGGTTAGGGCGGTGCAGCTCTGCCTCGGGCAAAGACACTTGAGAATCACTACAACAGGCCCCTCCCCCAGAAGATCAAAAGAAATCCAGCCAAGACCAAGTTCACTTAACAAGGAGAGCAGCGGAACTCCAGAGGATGAGAAAGCACAGCCTGGAATTCATGGCTTTCTCCCCATGATTCTTTAGTCTTGCAGTTAATTCAATTTTTTCTTTAAAGGGCATTTTCCTAGGGACTTCGCCACCCTTTTAGTATTTTATTTGCTCCTTCATATAATCTTATCTGGAAAAAATGACAAGGTGGAAAAACTCACCACAAAAAAAGAACAAGAGACAGTACCAAAAGCTAGGGAC